>WNLI01211507.1:0-12710 GCA_025802215.1 Wirenia argentea | reverse complement strand
CAGATTATCGAGATTTTCTTCATATATTTGACTAAATTTTCTATATTCAATGACATTGTATGTACGTGGTGTGCGGGGGACTCTTTATTTTTGACTGAATAATCAATATTCCCAGTCGCAGTTTTCTACAAAATTCCATTTTCTAGTGTTTTCTTTGTTCAAATACATTTTCTTTCAATTTTTTGAACAAATTGTTACACCCCAATTCTAATAACAATGCTCACCTCGAACCTCACACAACCCTACCCCTAGATTAAATTTTTTTGATACTTTTTAAGAAAAGTGTCGATTTTAAGAAAACTGGTTGCCACAGACATTAAGTATTTGTCATCTTAGACGAGAATCGATCCTGGGACCTCTTGTACCATAGTCCAACGTGCTACCATGGTGTAGGTCTGCCGTTACCAGAGGTACGTGGATACATCAATCGAGTCAGTCCACCGCATAAATCAGATTTATATGTTACGCCTTTTACACGGTACGTTCTTAGCAGAGTACGGTAAGGAACACATTATTTTCTTGTTTTAACATTTAGTGGCATGCATACCATTGTCCTGCAGCGAATTTACTCGCCAAAGTGAGGTTTGTTTACAAAACCAACGTGTGACAATAGACAAACAGGAATACACTAGAATCAGAATCAACGTTTAAACTTAAATGCAATGCTCGAGTAGGCTAGGCTATAAGGTTTCCAGAGCTGTGCCAGGCCAGAATTTAATCGTGTAAAAGGGGTATTAGAGTGCTAACTTCTAATTGGTATTTCTGGTTGCCATTATTGCCCAATATAGTATACTTGGAAAAGTACACTTGGAAAAAATTTAAGGAACAACCCATTTTTTAAAATAATATTTTACGCATAATATGGGCATATTTTATAAAATATAACAGATATTTTTACAAATCCAACTGTATGTGTTTATTTAACAATATCGCTATATTATAATCATACGAAAAATTAATTTTAGTTCACTTCCTGAATAATTTTTACATGCGAATTCCTATACCTCACATTTTTGCCTAGTTAAAGGCCCGGAAACGTTTCATCGGTGCACCAAAAGTAGAGGCGTGAAATCATAAGTCTGGTGTTTTTAAGTCACAAAAGTTGTGTTCTTACAGAAAATCACAAAAATCTCGGTATCTAGAGTGGTCAAATTTCACATTTTTTACTGATTTTACCCTCCTTCGCATGGTGACGAGTTGCAATATTAAGCCTACCGACATGACTTATGTTGCCCTGGTGAATTTTTTTGGCCAAATGGCATTTACAAACATAACTCTGGATCATGCAGCAAAAACAATTATCATTCTTACAACGTAGCCTTCTACACGACGAGTAGAAGCCAAATCTCAAACTTGACTTTTCAGATTTGCCAATTGTCATGATATTAACTTGAAGTGCTAATCTTCTGTTAATTTATTTTAAATTTTTTTTACTTGAAATTATTCCCATATAAATACCCAAACCTATTACGAATAAAAAATAATCCACACCGGTCCTATATTTATATCAATATGCTATATATGTTGGTGTTCCCTAACTTTTTTCCAAGGGTATATTATGTACGCTAAACGAGATCACCATGAATGAATTGTTTCATACATACTGCTCAACTGTTATGGCCATTAGCACACATCCCCAACATGTAAATAGCATAAAATATACATGATATACAAAGACAATGCCTCAAAGGCAATCTAGCGAGCAAAAGATGTTAATCATCCAAAACATATCAACTGAAAACATCCCCAACATGTTTAATATATAGATCTACATAGACAATGCCGGCCCAAAGGTAATCTGGGAGCAAAAGATGTATGAGCATCCAAAACATAGCAACTGAAAGTCATAATGTCAGAAAGCATCGAGGTATGAGAGAATTAGTGGATGTTTGTACTTGTGCGCAATGTCATTCTGATCATAGATCTATTATTACACGGGATAAACAACTCAATTTTCATGTGCCATGTCGTCAAATGTCCGAAAATACGTCACAATTGCTAACACTCACCTAGAGTGCCCGTGTTGAGAGTTCACGAAAGGCGACGTGCCTGCGATTTTCATAGTTGGATATACTGTACAATAACTGAATATACTCTCAATGTCGGGGCACTGTCGGACAAATGGACGGCACGGTACAGGCAATTGGCGTTTAACGAAATGGTTACGGAAATGTCTGAGCGCAGAGTTGGCAGTGACAATTCTGATTTTGTAAATAAAATAATCAATACCTACATCACAGTTGATGTAAACGGATATAATGTCATGTTAAATCAGTGTCCAGACATGATTCTGTATATTATGTAGGTCGGTAAATAAATAGGAACTGGAAATATGATTGTGTCATGTCATCTCATGATTTAATCATTTCACTGCCAACTTCGAGTAAAGTCGAATGTATTAGTTGGAACTAATTTAATGGACACTAGGAATGCCACTGCGAAGAGATCCTGTAGGTAACATACGGGTTCTTTATCTTATTTCCATTGATGACGACAATAATTACAGGGATGAGGTCCGGTCATTAATTTTTTTGGCTTGATTTTGGCGAACATACAACTATGGGTTCTTCCCAGTGTTTCAAACATAGATCTATAATACAATTTTCTAGATTGAATTAACTTTGACTAACAATTTAACCCTTTCTGTATGTCAAAATTGCCTTATATGGTCATTGGTGGCAAGGGGGATAATTTGTACAAAATAAGGTAAATGTACCCCATTCTCCTTGCACATTGTTGTGCTGGAGAACAGCAGTACATAGGAGGACTACCGTACCAGAGTAGAGCGGTACACCAGAGTACGGCATACGCGATTCATATCGTGATTGCGGCCATTAGCTGGTGAATGCCCTCCCTAACAAAGATCTCTGTCAGATATCCGTATGATAATTATCTCGTTCTCTTGGCTGCTTATCCTGTACACACGTCGCGGATTATTCTAAAGAGACTGGGCCGTCGTTAACCCATCAGAGCTAATGGCTCCATTTATATTCATCTGGGGGAGAGTGTGTCAGGAAGTGGCTGGGACTGGTTAGGATATGTTAGTGGCTGATATACTATACTGGTCAGAAAAATAAACGCGCAATTTAGAATATTCTATTTTTTATAGGTGGCGCGTTTCTTTTTTTTTACCAGTATATGTTAGGAAGTGGCAGGGATATGTTAGGAACTGGTTAGGATTATGTTAGTGGGTGATATAATATGTTAGAAAGTTGTTGGGATTATGTTAGTGGGTGATATAATATGTTAGAAAGTTGTTGGGATTATGTTAGTGGGTGATATGCTATGTTAGGAAGTAGCTAGCTGGGATGTGTGACGGACTGGTTAGGATATGATCGTGTGTGATATGTGAAGTACCTGGGATATGACAGCCTTTGTCAGGGTATGTTACTGAATGATGCTATGTCAAGAAGTGATATGTTAGGAACTGGTTAGGATATGTTAGTGGGTGATATACTATGTCAGGGAGTGGCTGGGAAGTGACTATACTGTGTTAGAGAGAGTCATGTCAATTGAATGGACTGAATGACATTATCCTTATAAAATATGGCTCTAAACCCAATTTTGGTATCTATTCATCAAACGATGTTATAAATAACATATTATCCTACCAGCGTCGCGTCGCGCAGAATTAATAGTCAAAATAGTGGTCTATTTTTGTATCTGTCAAATGATATGAATACTGTTTTGTCAGCCGATACAAACTTAGCCAACGGTGCGTGTTTTTACTTAATTCATTACCCCATTTGACATAGATCACATTAGATATCGGTACATTCTAAACGGGATATTGTGTCAACATATCTGTCACTGTAGTCATCATGTCAATTGTTACGGGACTAAATGTCTATTTTTGCTTCAGCCAAATTCGCACCTATAAATAATATAATATGCTGGCGTGTACGCGTTACATTCTGTGTACATAAAATAATGCTACCGTACTTTCATGCATACAATATATGCGGAAAGGTTGTACAGATAGTCAGTAATGTTTAATATATTTTTCTAGCAAAGATAATAAATTATTATGTTCTCACTTGTCTCATTGTTTGTAGTGACTTGTGACATCCACCACACCAGTTATTAGAAGGATCGTTGTTGTGTGTAGACACTAGATACTAGTGGTGTAGTGGTCAGTGCCGCGGCTTTTCGCACGAAAGTTCGCTGGTTCGAACCTAGCAAAAACCAGGGATTTTTTCCCGGGCTTTCCATCTGTAATTTGCATGGCAACATGGACAACATGGACAGATTCTGAAAGTGCGGTATATAAATGCATACATTAATTTTTTTATTTTTTTTAGATACCAATATCGTGCGGTCCTGAACACAAGAGGACTCTAAATCAGGATCTATTTTGGTATCCACCAAATTTATATACGGATCGTAACATTTTATCCATGGCACGTCCATAATATATACGAAAGCAGTTTATTATTTGAGGTCTACCGAAGTAGCCAACGAATATATTGTATTATGTACACCCTACGCGTACATAGAATGACCCAATGTTCTAGATATTGTATTATGGACAGTACACCCTACACAGTACACACACGTATTGTATTATGTATGTACACCGTATGCGCGCGTCTGTCAAGACAAGCGTGATATAAATACAATACATGACAGATAGGTCAAGTTGGGTGACGGTAACTGACAGGCCGTATCGCGGGCGTACTCGCCTGTGTTATTCAATTAACCTCAGAAACATAGTGCTGAGATGGTAGGAAGATAATGCGTGTGGTTTTATACGTACAATGTCGTACATGTTTTGTATGCTTGTTTGTACGATTGTGAATCCTTGTTTGTGTCTAGTACTATAAAAGGACGTCCTGGGTTCAAATGTGGCTAACACTGCATAATGTCCACCACATACACATGTAAAGTTACTGAACGTTAGATGTTATCATGGTGGAGAAACCGAAGTACCCAGAAAAAAGCACCGGATGTGGGCAAGATATTTCTATCTTCAACGGAAATATCCCGTCCTCCTCGATGAACCAGCAGGAAGAAGCCAGCAGATTTCCTACGAGAGCTACCCTCTCCGATATTGAATTTAGCCATAGAACTAGCCAAGGCATGGCCCAGGCTTGAACCCACGAACCAGATATCTCTTTTGCCAAAGTGGCGACATGCTATTATGAATCGGGGATGGGGTTACAGTCACGTTGCACGTTATCAATCCACAATACTGTTTCTACATAATGCCATAAGTGATACCCTCTACATACGACATGCAGTCATTACGGACATTATCTATTTAAGTGGTAGTGCATTTTCTGAAGGTCTATCCCAACATAATAATGGCTTATACAAACTTGATGCACTACTAGAGGGCTGTATTATATGGAGTTTGTGCCAAAAGTGCCTGAAAATTACAGTAGTTCCAAATACAGAATTAAGATGCTCACTATCCGTCAACTCTTGACAGCATCTATTTGTCAACCTCTCAACCACATTGTTTACACTACAGTATAATAATGTGGCTCGAGTGACTTGGTCGGAGGAAGTGTCATGTAATGTGACGTCACAAAGAATTTGTTATCCAAATTTTTCAAGAAGGAAATGTTGCTCAGGTCGGCATACTATACCATCTATGTTATTCCTCCTTCATACAATAACATGCGTGTTTTCATTCCTGCATAATTCCTAGGCAATATTGATATTCGTCGGCCATTATTACACACATGCGAGTGTCGTCACACAGTACGCCTAATTCAGAGACATCAGTTACGTGACTCCGCACACGCTAATCAGATTTTAGGTACATAAAATTATGTCCCCTGCTTGGAGTCGATCGATAGAGCTTGTTTGAACTGAGCTTAGCCTCATTTCACCTCACTAATGCTAGGATAACAGCTACTTATTTTAGACAGATTAAGATTTAGATTTTTCATGACCACAGACAGACTTAATAATAGGTTAATGACGATGCACATGTGGGTGAGGGAATCTCCGTCCGTGATGAATACCGAAGATTGACAACTGTTGTTAAATCTGAAAATCGTTAAAATCTCGTTTGTTGAGCTGTTTGTTCTACATGGAATGTGATTCTTCTAAGTTCTTGCGTGTTTACAGAGTTGCGGGCCTTGAGAAGTAAACAGTAATGGTGAAATGCAAAGCACCATCACTGCAGTGTTTCATGCATATGACATCGTAAAATCCATCCATCGTAATCATAAAATGGATATAAGTAAAGTGTGACACCAATATAACGGTGAATGTTATTAATCATGCAGTTGACATTCACGTTTTTAGTCCACGAAGGGGACTTAAGAAAAGGCTCGTTTCTTGTTATACATCACTTACTGCACATTTGTTTGACACGTGATCAGTACCAATTTTACAGGCTTGGTAAACTGAGGCTAGGGAAATGTGCTCTTACTCACAAAGCACCGAGAAATCACTCAGAACAATTTTCAGATAAAACACCGTTCTCACAGTCCGAGATGGCGATCTCTCCGCACTCAAAAACCCTGATGACGCCACATGTTTCTGGCTGGCAAACCTGCCTATTGACCTGTGATGAATGTTGACTGACATGCGCTTATATATATACTGTGACTGACATTACCCAAGACATACACTACAGTTTGGCTGCAAACAGATCAATGTGTAGACATGGAAGGCTTTGGAAGCAGGGACAGACTACATTAAGTGCAATACATGTTACCACCTATATAGAAACGTTGACGAAGTTGTAACTGTTTAGGATAGTTCATTGTAAAGTTTAATTTTAACTGATACGTCCCGCCCGTGGATGTCAGTACCTGACGAAGTGTGGTGGATGCCACATGAAAGCTCGGATGAGCTCATTTATATTTTGTTTGGTGTATAAGTTAAAATTAAACTTTACAATATATAGAAACGAATAATTAGTATGTTGTATGTACTCGTACAATACTAACGGGCCTCACACGTGTCCTTCGGTACTGCTATATCTTCTACGTACAGAGCATTTTTGTTCTTTATATTCACTTGCATAACAATCTGCAAATAATGTATATGAAAATGATTCAATTCTGTAAAGTTTCCTGGTTTACATAACATATATATATAATAATAATGACATGTCATCGTCGATGCGAACAACCAGAAAAGTGCACAAATTTGAAATCATTAAAGCTAATAATGAACAAAATGAGAACATTGTCGAAATCAGATCTAGGTTTAGGTCATGATAATAAATTACTTTGTTGACATTTGGAATTGTGGACAATTTGAATTGACGCGGCTATTTGGAAAGTTGGTAATATTGTTGTACTCGGTAGCCATAATGAAGTTTGGCTGATATTTAAAATTCCACTTTTTAATTTTGGTGGCAGTAGACACATCAGAAGAGTGGCTTCGACATAAAGAACTGCTGCATATAGCAGTAGGCTTGATCGTGATATTGCGTTGCCGTCGGTCAGATATTTTTCTCGATATCAACCTCTCCACCATTTGGATTATATTGCACATAGGTTATGACGTACCCGCCTGGTACTGCTACTTGGTATCTCCACATCGATCTCAGTCCACTTGGTTTTGTTAGCTGTGATGTGTGTGATGTTGGTGCGTTCTGATGAGTCTTTCTTCTGTAGGTAGATATCCGCACCGTCTGACTGGTGACTGGACTCCCATTTATACGTCAGCTTCAGGCATGTCCCGGACGGGTAATCCTCCTCTACAATGTTACGACAAACATTCAAATAAGCATATTACCTCCTTGATTGCCAACGACGTATTATAGGCCTATATACGTCATGAGAAGATGCAATTAACTATCCTGCCCAAAGAGTTAAGAATAAAGGAATCATTAATTTTGTTACACACGTGTAAAAAGTCAGAAAACCATTAATGTTACTAGACTGCATGTCTAGTTATTCATATATACATTCCAGTTTGTGCGTTTCAGAAAACAGAATTGCATTGTTATACAAATCATTCTTGAATATTTTTAGATTTCATGTGTTTATAATGTGTCCACCCTAAAATCGACATGCTGTGGAATCGTACATGAGAACAGGAACATGCCATCTTTGACATCGCTGTGGTGCACCTTGATTTCAACCACCTTTTCATCGTACAGTGGATTCAGATTGAAAACATTTACGTCCATGATCGCCCGCGGCTGTGTTTAACATAGTTTAATTCATCTTCATAAATATTCCACTACAAAAAAACCGACCTGGTGGTATTGTGGTTGGTCAATACCCAATCACCATTTTGTAATTCGACTAAAAATTGCCAAACGTACATACCTTTGGTGGTTTTGCGAGCTGTAGTTCTGGTAGTGGTACTCGTGACTTTCTCTGCTTCTGCTGAACTAGCAGGAGTGGAACGTGTTGATGTGGTGTCTGTTGATGCCCCTTCTACAGTTGTACGTGCCAGCGTGGTGGCTATCGATGCAACTTCGGCTGTGGTGTGTTTCAGCGTAGTGTCCACCGACGCAACTTCAGCTGTGGTTTGTGGAAGCGTAGTTGGTGATGTTACCACTTCTGCGGTTGTATGTGTAGAAGTCGTGTATGTCGAAGCCATTTCGGCTGTTGTACCGACCACTGTCGTGTCTAGTGATGATGCTTGTTCTCCTGTTGTGCGTTCTGACAGTCTTGTTTCTGTTGTGTCTACTGATGATTGCTCGGTTGTTTCTTTCGATATGTCTGATATCCCAGTTGATGGTGGGGCATCGGCCGTGTGTTCTGTAGTATACATCGAGGTGGCAGCGGATGGCGATGTTGCTTGTGTTGTATTGACTGCTATGTCTGCTGTTGTCACAGTAAAGGGTTCAGTCGAGTCAGTATCCGGTGATGCTTCAACGGTAGCTGTCGTTGGTGTGTCTGTGTCCAGCGACGTTTCCGATGTGCTTGCCCCAGAAGTATCTTCGAATGGTACAGTTGTGCTTTCGATCGTTGTTTCTGGTGTGCTTTCGTGCGTTTCTGTTGTACTCTGATATGTCTCAATTGTGGTTGGTTGCGTTGTGTACTCGGACGGTGTGGGTAATTCTGTACTCGAATACGCTTCTGAAACATTTGTGGTATATCACATACAGTATCATTGGAATATCGGATGCACCGTACATTAAATGTATTATATCGCATATCATTCGGTCGAATATTGTATACACGTTATTGCCTTCAAACATTATATTGATTATATCACTTACAATTAGATGTATCTGCCGAGAAATCAACTTATTTGGCGGCGCCAATATTAGATTATCATCCTGTACTAAAGCAATGGAAACATGAATATCGGGCGAGCGTAGACGTCAATATTGTAAATATCAGGGAAACGGAAGTGTAAACACGCGACGTGGTACACAAAATAAAAAACTAGCCGAGACTAAAAAAAATTAAAAAGTCAAATTTTTACAAAACCTGTGAAAGACGTCACCAAGATGTGTGTCGTTGCTAGCTATTTGACAAAATTTCTAAATGATCTTATTGTTGAAATAAAATTTGTTTCCTCAAATGGACGAAATGGATGCAAACGGCACATAAATTGAACGTGATATATAGGTTATCACTTAGTAAAATTGATATCTCGAAATATATCTGGCCTCGTGGCTAAACAAATCACACTTCGCGCTCCGCGCTCAGGTGATATTATTTAGCCCTCGTCCAGATATAATTCTCGATATCAATTTTACCAAGTGATAACCTCTATATAACGTGAACGATATGATACACTGTGAATGTTATTGGATCTAGCATGTACTAGAATGGTGTACATAATAATTACTAACCAGGACAGCTATTTGGCTCAGACTTGATATCTCGAATGTAGAACGTGTTGTCTTCTGACATCGTCCAATCTAAAATCAACTGAAATATCAATCATTGAACACTGTACATGTAATACCACGCGTCAAGAAGGATATATGGACATTATTATTAAAAAAAATTACAACGGAGATTATACCTGATCTCTTATGGCCCAAATCTAGACTAGACCAAGATTGCAAAAATCAAAAAAATTGTGAAAAAACGGAACGGTAATAAAGGCATGTGAGGGTGGTTTCTATGCACAGAATAAATTAGCATAAGAACATACCTTGGAGGTGCTGTGGGGGTACAGGGTGATGGGTAGTGTACCCCACGCTGTGTCTGTGGCTGTGAGATTCACGACCACTGTACGATCCGTGGAGTGTTGTAACTGCCATGGTAAAACATAGTACTGTAAGAATTTTTTTTATTAGTTTATCCGTATTATTTTGAGCGTACAAAATAAGTGTTCATCTACAGTAAGGCTGTGAATAACTATAATATGTCTATTGTGATACAATCTACTTAGTACTGAAAACATAGTTTGTACTTTTTGGCGTATAATTGTCTGGAGTGTTGTCGGGGTGTTGTTGCACGAATTAGTATAGTATGCTGGTAGAGTAATTGTAAAAAAATTAATAAGAACAGAAAAAAAGAGATGGCGAAAAGTAATCACTCGTATAATAGTTACGTTATTGAGAAACAGCATAGTAACAGTTTGTATAGCATTAACAGTAGCTCTTTAGACATGTATCAGACACGACGTACATCAAACAATACAACTATCAAACTAATACCATACATTCAAACAAATCTTACATTGAAATTATACTATACACTAATAAAGTAAAAAAATACCTGACGGTAGATGACGAGATTGTCCGGGGGATGCCTTAACAACCATCTGTATATAAGCGTGAAACACGTCCCTGTGCGCCCACCGTCCAGAAGGTTACTGGTTAGTGGTTGTGATTCGCTCGTCGCGGTGTACCAGTATGGACTCTCTGTGGAAAGCATCGTTAAATTGTATTGGATACGGGTTGGTTTAGGTAAATCCGCCAGATGTGCCAAACGTGGTGGCAGCGATATACCAATATTGGCTCTCTGAGGAATACATCGTTAAATTGTATTGGATACGCGTTGGTGTTTTTAAGCCCACCATATGTAACGAGTCAACCGTGGTGGCATCGGTGGGTACCAATATGGGCGCGGTGTACAATGTAGCCTATTGTATGACTTTTACCCAATCAAGTGAGAAGGAGGGTAGGTATATTGGTCTCTATCGAACGCGTCGTATAGAAGTTGGTGTTAGCATGCTAGATGCCCTACATGCCTGCATTGAATACAACCGTTCCACTGGGGTGACGTGACCGTATTTCTCGCATGATGTATAATTGTCTTACTAAGTTCCTCGTCTGAAATCGGCCTACGGGTCACTCAATGTACACTCCATCAATCATGTCATGTAGCAGTCCGTTGACTGTATGTGTCTAAGGATGTTTCGGCTGATTCCCCATGTGTGGGTAACATGAAGGAATCCCATCCGTAAAATCATCCTTGGCATTATGTCATTTATATAAATACTTCCGTCTGGAAAGCAGCACGTCTAACCCATACGTAATAGTGAAAATTAATGAACGCTAAAGACGACATAATGTATTGTGATTACGACAAAGGTAACACTGAACAGTTACAATGACTTAAATGCTAACTTTTCTGGCAGTCGTCGCCAGCGTAGCGTTTATGGCTGGGGTCGCTGGTGTCCACGGCACACTCCCCATCCACACACACTCCAGTGGTGGCGTTACAGGCATCAGCCCAGTAACAATGGCATTTACCGCGGCACGGTGTGGTGGTGTCGTTGGTGTACCGACCAGATGGGCAAGCTGAGGTGGAACGTAGATGGTTAGTCTGACAATATCCAAAGCAATCCTAATTAGTTTAGTTTGAGTGGTACGTAAATGAATGTCAAGCACCCGTCGTCCAATCTGGCCGTTGTGGAAGGTGTCATCTCTTCAAATAGGACTGGAGAGTTGGGTACGCGACGACAATAGTGACTGTGTTAAACTCTGTGTGTGCCAGCAGGTTAATGATATATAACATAATATTACGTTTTTGGCAATCATAGAGTTAATCAGAATATACACAGACTGCATTGGTGATCCGCGAATGTGAGAGTAGTGTGATCATTGTTATTACATAGCCTACAGTAGAATTGACAACCTGGAGACATAAACCATTCAGATATTATAAATATTGTAACACCACATGAAAATCGCCATCACTGGACATTATGTTGTTACTTTTCCTTCGTAATATAAGACTGTAATATTATAGTTTGCATATCAATGACTTTTAGTAGTCACGTAATTGCAAAACATGGAGATAATTTGCGGATGACATTGTTGCAGCTCACGCAAACGCTATGACATAGGTCATGCCCTTTCAAACGATCTACGGACTGTTTCACAAATATACATCTAATGCTTATAATATAAATAAAAACCCAGGCAGTAACGGGTTAATTTTATATTCAATGATTCAGTGACGCCACGAATTGTTATTCATTTTAAGGGTTGTCACGTTCTTTACCGATGTCGCGTTTAACTATGCTCGTGTAGTGTATAAAAAATTCCCGTTACGTACCTATAAATTAATCCTATTATGCGATTAGATACATATTTGTGAAACAGTCTGTACTAGTAGTATAGTGTAATATGGACACGCACTTTTCTGGCAGCTGTCACCGAAGTATCGCGTATCACACCCACTCCTACAGTGACCAGTCTCTGTGTCACAATTATCCAGTCCGTCCTGGCACCGACATGGCTTGCCATTCTTGCACTCCGCCCCATACAGACAACCTGGGTATAACGGTACATCCATAATATCACTTACAATTAGATGTATCTGCCGAGAAATCAACTTATTTGGCGGCGCCAATATTAGAATATTATCCTGTAC
>WNLI01211396.1:0-12714 GCA_025802215.1 Wirenia argentea | reverse complement strand
AGGTGTACAGTTATATGAGTTATAGTGATGTTTAATTAAATATTGGTAATATTTCAATGAAATAAACACGTATTTTATTTTTTTACTAATAAAAAAACAAAAAACTAAATCATCTTCCCCCATAACCAAGATGACTTCCAGTAACCAAAACTGAAATTTTGGGATGGAACATACTATTTTGCAGGGGAGGATGGATACAAAATTTTGAGTCTTATTATTATTTTTGCATTAAAATACTTGCGTATTAGATTACCATCCAGAAATACTAGCTTGTGACATTTAACAGATTGGAAAAAAACAGTAGTATGAACTAAATACAATAGAAACTGCTCACTCGGGGACAATGCGGATATAGTCACTCCCTCGGGACTTCGTCCCTCGGGAGGTGACTATATCCGCATAGTCCCCTCGTGACCAGTTACTATTGTATAATTAGCGCCCTCCCGAATACGCTAGCTTAATTAATAGAGTAAGACTAACACAGTAATGAACACTAACACTAACACGTATGAACCAATACGACCGAGTGGTCTAGTCTAGCAGACCACTCACTAGTCGCTACCATCTAACCAATATCATTTAGCGCCCTCCCGAATACAGCGACTTAATTAATAGACTAACCTATAAGACTAACACTGTAACTGAGAACCATTTACATAGGAGCCATTATAGACCTGTAGGCCTATGACTGAGAAACCATGATGAACTCTACCCTAGTCCACTCTCTACAGTTTGATGGTGGTGAACCATTTACAGATGAACCATCATATGACTGGGTGATGAACCTCAGCCTAGTCCACTCTCTACAGTATACAGTAATATCTGTGCTCATGGTATATTAGTGGTCAGCATGCTGGTTCCTGTCAATCGACGGGCACTTCGGCTGCGGGTTCGCGTCTTACCTAGGCTGCGACCATTCAACAGAGATTTTCCCCGCGTTTGCAAACCCGCATTTGAGAGATTCCTGCATGGCAACATATGGACAGATTCTGAAAGTGCGGCATAAAAATGCACACATAATTTTTTTTATATCTGTGATAAACATTACATAATGTATAATAGGGTTATGAGTGACGAATATGAGGCAGTTCCTTCCACAGTGTTCAAATCATGGAAGGTGGTTAAAATCCTGCCCAGATCTGGTACGATAATCCGGCTTTCTCATGACGATTGATACCACTGTGGGGGAATCGAAGGCGCCACTCGCCAACAAATGCGCTGTACAAATGCGTCGCATGCATTGAAGAACGGGTGATGTAAAAAATTATGCATACATACAGGAGACAGTTCCTTGCCCCATGTGTTCAATTCATGGAAGATCAATTGAATAGTTCTTCTAACAAGACCAATAGACATGTAAAGATATAACAGTTTTCAGTTTCAGAAAGTCAAAAAAGCGATAATGGGGGGTTATTACACTGTAGGCTATTATGCGGAACAATAACACCAACATTTAATCATTTTCAGACAAATATTTTAATTTACATGTCTACAATTACTGTCATATTTGCACTGTATTACTACGCATAGCGGGACATTTGAATTGGCATGTCTAGGTTGTTATAAATCATCACATATGACGTACCATTTTTTTCAGTTCCACTGTGTTATTTGCACAGTATTACGCATATTATGACATGTACCATTTTACAGTTTCACTGTCTTACTTGCACAGTAATACGCATTATGACATGTACCATTTTTACAGTTTCACTGTCTTACTTGCACAGTATTACACATTATGACATGTACCATTTTTTCAGTTTCACTGTGTTATTTAGACAGTATTACTGCGCCGTGTAAGACATTTGAATTGGTATGTCTAGGTTGTATAAATCACCACCGACAACATGTACCATTTTTAAGTTTCACTGTCTTATTTACACAGTATTACATATATGACATGTAACATTTTTCAATTTCACAGTTTTATTTACACAGTATTACTACGCCTTGTGAAACATTTGAATTGGCATGTCTATTCTGCCATAAATCACCGCATATGACTAGCACCATTTTTCAGTTTCACTGTGTTGTTTGCACAGTATTACGCATTATGACATGTACAATTTTTCAAGTTTCAATGTCTTATTTGCACAGTTTCAATGTCTTATTTGCACAGTATTACCAGTTACGCCTTGTGAGACATTTCAATTGGCATGTCTAGGTTGTCATAAATCACAACATAATAACAAGCACCATTTTTCATTTTCACTGTATTATTTACACAGTATTACGCATATGACATGTATAGTACCATTTTTCAGTTTCAGTGTTTTATTTGCACCGTATTACTACATTTGAATTGGCATGTCATAAATCACTGCCGATGACATGTACTATTTTTCAGTTTCATAATTTTCATCGTGTTATTTGCACAGTATTACTACGCCGTGTAAGACACAAGACAAATCGTCCATCCACGACAGGTACTATTTGCTAGTTTTATTGAGTTAATCAACCACACGTCCCGGTTACACCAACAATTGCCAGTGTCGGGACAGAGTTTGTTGGTTCACAAATTGCTTCTGTCAACAATGAGTTATTTCACATGGGATAAATTGCCGCGGTTCCTAGTACGGATAAACAAATCGCAATAATAAATAACCCATGAATTACATGATACAAATATTAATGCGTCGCTAAATTGGCGTGCAGTTAGTTAGTTTATGCGAGAGAGAGGTTTAAGGCTCATAATCCCATGGACTACATTACACGAATATTAATTCCTCGCTAAATTGGTGTGGAATTAGTTAGTTTATGCGAGAGAGAGGTTTAAAGCCGGATCACGCAGGCCATATTGGCTCCATTGCCACACAAATTGACATGCAAATGGCTATAACACTTGACTAGATGATTTCACAGTATATTAATTTTATGATATTAATGTGATTTCAGAGGATATTAACTTTATGACATTAATACTATATGGCTCTGTGTATGAGATATCCTATCAGTCTCATAATGTACCAATGCAACCGGCAATTTGACATGTCGCTCATAAAATTAAAATAAATGTGTGCATTTATATACCGCACTTTCAGAATCTGCCATGCAGGAATCTAGAAAATGTGGATTTTCAAGGCCGGGAAAATCACATCTGAGGCACGATCCCGCAGCCGAAGTCCCCGTCGATTGACAGAAACCGGCGTGCTGACCACTACACCATGACCCCATCATATTTGCCTGCATGGAATACAAAAGGGCAATAGTTGCTTCACTGCACTTTTGGTACACATGGTAAATTTGTAAACTTTTTGGGAATCAAAACTAGTTGCGACGTAGAAATATGATGTCATGACGCTTTACTTTTATTTTTTCTAGTGTGTATGTACAGATGAAAAATGAGGTTGGGGAGGTGGTTGGTAAGTTTTGGTGCCTCCCTTGGCCGATGTTACGATGTAACCATCTTTCCATCACCAACCCGACCTGAGGTAACATACATAATTAATTTTGGTAAGATTGAATAGTATAATTGAGAGTTTCGTAATGGAACCGGAAATTCCCCATGTCCTGTGTGATGAGGTGTTAAAACCACTCGCTCTCGTAAAGTAATTAAACCACTATATTATGGTGAATATATGGTGAATAAAAACATGAACAATGCATAACAGTACATCTACAATCATGCAGTTACAGAGCTAGACAATAAAAACTAGCAGTAAACATCACTTAAAATCTGCATAAATACAACCATGAACTAAATCATAATCATAAAAGTCACACAAGTCTAAGGACAAACCCATCATACCATCATAAAAAGTCGCATAATGATTACCAAGTGCAATCCATAACTTATCATAATGGCCAAAATAATTATGCAGTCCAAGTACAGGCATCAAATAAAAGGTCATATTATGCACTACAACCCCCAAATGAAACATCAGCATAGTGACAGCGAACAGACCGCTCGAACAGAACGTGGAAAACTGCGAAAGGCCGTAACTAGCCTACAAGCAAGAAGAGGACCATGTAAGACCATGTAAGACCATAAATACGCAGCATAAAAGAACAGTTGCTATACTGTATCTCCCTTGATGTATATCCCTTGTTTGTAGCAAATTATCAATTGTGTCTATACGACGATAAATAATTACAATATGTTATAATAACCTCAAAATGACGTTTGGGTTGTTAGATATATTTATTTTATATTGAAGTTAACAGTTTTATCAATGTACAGTATAATATATTTTTCTCAAAGTGTTACATATATACGAGATAATAAATTAAAATTTAATAAACTATATGCGACTATCATATTTCATATTGTATTTTGTCGTGATCTATCGCGCTCTTACGTCTAGTCTGAAACATGGAGATTATATTATATTCATTTTAAGCACTTTATCTATATTATAGATCGTCTACAATGTATGTACACTAAGTTATGCCATCAGATCCGCCATTATCGGAGTATATGCACCTATAATTTATTTATTTTTATTTATTTAAAATTTTATTGTATACCATAATAAAAATACAGTTTACAACATCACATAATATGTACACTATGTACAAGAGGTATTTACAGAATTATATACACAGATAAATATATAAAAATAAAGGAAGCCATAAGTAATACAAAGTAAAATCGTAAAAACGTGCACATAAAAGATGTAAAAGCGAATGCGATATATACATTTAAAAACAAAGTTATCCATGAGAATTAAAAATAGATATGCATTATACATTCACACATACATTCATTCACAATTTCACACGTACGTACATACATGCATGCATGCATGCATGCATATGATTAAAATAATAGTGTGGATGATTAAAAAGTAGGGTAATATTCACGTTATTTAATTTAAATGATATTTGCATCATTTATTATGTCTGTGGTTCAGCGTAGCAGTAGCGGTAGATTGGTGTATAGGCCTCTGAGCTTAGTGTATGGCGTGGTCGTGGTCCAGTGATGCAGTAGATGGTGTACGAACGTATGACTCTATGCTATAGTGTAGGCTTCTGGTGTGTTCAGCGTCCATAATTGGCGATCCATTAACCTGAATCCAGCCATACAAACTGATTTTATCATAGCCTACACGATTGCAAAATTCACGTGTCTATAATAACGCGTAGACCATTAACGCCATAGAGAAAAACAAAAAAACCGCCTGTGTAAATTAGCGTTAACTTTGTAAATTACGAAGACAAAAACGTCTCCACAATAAACTCTGACAAGACCAATAAATATCAACGAAAACTTCGGGCAAAGGGTCTGATATTGTTTTTATCGTTAGAATGACTGTTGATAGAAGTACCATCGATTGATTATGCGGCTACATGATATATTGATATCGACGCGTATGGAGATCGATCGGCAAGTTGACGTGCATCGATAGCCACTATACAAACTCATACGTATTAGATTAACTGATTGACATGCACGGGAAGTTATATCTTTTGAAGCTGTCAATAATCTAAGGAAATCGAAGCCCATAAGAGCGATGTTATCGGATGTATGCAGCTAAGCGTAATGTTATCAATAGTATCGTGGTATCGAGACTACAGTCTAAACACTGACTGATATTACTGATGTTGCGTGTCGTATAACTGACGGTTATAAATGATAGAGTTGCGTAACGCGTTCTGGTTCGATCGGTCAGATAATATTGTAATGAGTATTTTCCGATCACGCATTCCTTGTAACAACATGTATGTTACCCGATGTATTTCATACTGTATAATATGTATATCATGATACGTTTACCCTCTCAAGCTGTCACATTACTCAATGTCACCATCCACAGTTACTGTTGTATTGATAACCTTGCAGGCACATAATGTCGCGTGAGTTATAACCGCGATTTGACCAACAGTACATGCTCTGTAATTATTGCTGGGGTCGCATGGTCATATGTCATAGTGTGAGACTGTGACACATGAGTACAGGATTGTAGCCGTGAGAATCGAGGGCAATCACCACCCCTGTCACTCACACACTGACCCATATCATTACCCGACTCTGCTCTATAGGCTAGTCCTTACCCATATATTTACACCGCCACTTAGTCTAGTCGTGATAATCACGTGTGAAGGTAACCTCTCACTCGTTGGAAACGTGTAATCTCACTCAGACACTTCGTGAATATATCATTCCGTCAATTTCCGTGCCATTACCCCATCGTAGTTTATGTGCAAACAATTCAGTGTGTCTTCCTGGTCGTTAATTTGACGAATAGGTTGCTATTCTGGCAAATGACAAATTGTGTGTCTGGGTCTACCTGTTTATTTATGGACAGGTGCGGGTAAAAGGAGACCATATACATAATATATTAGGTTGTTTTCTCTTGAATGCGAATTTCGTTCGTACAGATGTATTAGCATTCATATTGCAAAGTACGACCACAACCCAGCACTCGAAGGATTATAATAATCCCAAGTCTAAAGGAGAAGTCAGTGGAAAACTTTGCCTTGGTGGCTCAGTGACACCTCGCTCCAAGACCAACTCGCACCAAGACCAACTCGCTCCAAGACCAACTCGCTCCAAGACCAACTCGCTCCAAGACCAACTCGCTCCAAGACCAACTCGCTCCACATAAAAATATGGGCCTGATTGCCGAAAAGTCAACTCGCTCCAAGACCAACTCGCTCCACATGACTTATTACCAACTCGCCCCACAAGTGGTACCAACTCGCTCCAACCTCGTTACCAACTCGCTCCAGTCGTCTGTAGGTACACTAACATCATCACCATCATGCTTGGATCATCCTAACGGACAGCCGTGGCTTCTACGAAACGACGCCTCTACACTAACAGCTCAATACAAATTCCTTTACTGTAAAAAATGCGATATCAAAGCACTTTTGCTGATGTATAGACATACATATTTCTTTACAATACAATGTATACATTTGATAAATAATTATAATACTCTTGTCTGAGTTGATTGTTTGCTTCATCCAGCCAGTTCCAATTCTTCAGTTGGCGTGAGCAGTTGCGTCGGACCAACAAGTGTCGCCTATCGTTTGATGATGTGTACGTAAAAGGGTATATTGTCAATATTACTACAACATTCCAAACACAAGTAACTATACTGTTCGTGCTATGTAAACAGTGGCGACACACACATTTGCGGATTACCGATAAAATATTATTGTCTACACAGCACACGTGTATGCCTGGTGACTTATTATATCCCCAGTTCAAGAATAGCGCGAGGGCGTGTGGGTTTCGACAATATTGTCTATGGAATTCGGCAACGTCGTGTGATGTCATGGCGGACAGAGAGACAACACGGCGACGACATGTCTCCACACAGGTATAGGCTATACAATTAACGTGCGAAAACATCAATTCACGCATTCCAAGCTACACCTGGTCCATCTGATTATTTATCCATGATCAATCTGTTAGCTAATAATTATATATGATGTAATGTTGTTACAACAATAACTCAACGTTCTGATAGGTTGCTATATATTTGGGAACTTCAATCTTCTGGCATCATTCATCTGCAGTTCGAATCTACGATTGATACCTCAAGATTTAATCATGTCTGACATTTGTGTCAAGTGTAGTAAGATCGTCAAAGATAGTCAAGATGCGTTCTCCTGTGATAAGTGCGAGTTCTGGCAACATCGTAAATGCAGAGGTATGTGAATCGTCATGCATAGATTATAAAAGCCTACACAGTGTATAACATGTGTATACTATGTATAATAATGTATAATAATGTAATTTATGTCATAAACATCCGCATATATAATATGATTGTATATTGCAGGAATTGGAGACGCAATATGCTCGCGGCAAATCTACCATCAGGTGTCAAGTGGAGTTGTCCCATTCCCGTGGATATGTGAACGATGCACGGCCTCAAGACGTACGTCGATGTCCGACACAGCGGATGTATTACGAGACGCATCTATGGTCCTCCAGAGCTCCCCTGCGTCCAGCTACGCCGAGTTTAACCTAAGTATGCAGACGAGTACGCCAGACTCTTCATTTGTAACGCGTACACTGCCGTCGGACCGAACATTCATCGTTGCTCCACGCTCTCCCACTCCGCCACGCTCTCCCACTCCGCCACGCTCTCCCACTCCACCACGCTCTCCTACTCCACCACGCTCTCCTACTCCACCACGTCCGAGTACGTCGCCGCAACACGCTTCAATTAACCAAATGTCGCCGCTCCAGTTGTCGTTCACAGACGAAGAGGTGAATTTCGATTGGAATCCGACATCGCCGGCTGATGAGATCATCGATCCACATAGGTGAGTGTTGGCTAATAAATGTATTATACAGTATAATATTTATATCAATATACCTACGTCACTCGTAAACCATTTTCCAGACGTCCAGTCGTCCACCTAAATCGTAAGTAGCAATTCATTTATTATTATAGTTATTAAATGTATAGGGCCTATACTATAATTGCCACTCTTATTGCACTCTCGCATTTTATTTTTGTGTTATCAGATCATTGGAAGACGTAATCATGGCATCCCCAACCCGACCACTCAACAAAGACATCCAAGCAGTACCGACATCGCCAGACATCATCATCGATATTCCCTTTGAGGAGCCGAACCCCATTCAAGAAAGGTGAGTAGGCTATATCTATATATTCCGCTGTGGTTTTTGTATTATGGTGGTTTATGTATTAGGCTAGCCTATTACATTGGTACCGCCATCGCCATTAATGCATCTGCACTATCCTATTAATTTTTGTATATAATATTTACATTGCAGGAAGTATGCTGAAAAAGTAAATATAATTGCGGCTTTATAAGATATAGACCTAAGATGTATTATTTTAACAGATCTCTAGGAGAAGCAGAGATTTCTCACACTGATGTCGGCGGCATCCAGTACGAAATTGTACAAAAAGGAACGCAACGAGGCAAGCCACTACTCGTGTCGTCCAGTGGACATAGTTACACGTTGAAGAGGCCTGGGAAGACGGTGACATCATGGGTCTGTTCCGTGCGCGGCGAAACCAACAAATGTTACGCCAAGATAAAACAACGAGGCGACACATTTGAATGCGACGGTACGGTACACAGCCACCCCGCCGATCCTACCCTTCAAGTTAAGGCGCGGGCCACAGTAGAGGTATGTATTATGTGTATATGGCCTAGGTGTGTATTATGTTTACATAATTGTATTTATTGCATGTTTGTGAATACACATCCACATGTATTCAATCGTGCGTCAGGGAGATAATGGACACATGGTATAATCCTATACCATTCAAGTTAAGGCGCGTAGAGGTATGTATTATGTCTATACGGGATTACGTTTACATAATTGTATTTATTGTATGTTTGTGGACATCCACATGTATTCAATCATGCGTCAGACGTCATGCAGGTAATGGGCACACGGTAACGTGTGATGACAACTGGCACGTGCTATAATGGTTGGTGACTAGTGCTAACGGAAGGTGACGAGTGGCGAGTGCCCATGGAAGGTGTTAAGTGTTACAGACAGCGTCACATACAGCTATCAAGCCCAACCCGCACTCAATGAGAGTAATTCATGTAATGGCTAGTTGTTCAATGTCATTTATCTATATATACCTACAGGTGAAAAAGAATGCCATGATTCATCTATACACTGGGGCCCAGACAATAGTCGACGACGTAATGGTGACAGAGGGCGCGAACAAGGATGGGTTCAAACTTCCTAAACCGAAGAACCTCGCAAGAATAGCGAATCGAGTCAGATCGAGGAAAAGACCAAACGAACCGCGCGATTTGGAATTTGAGGTAGGTTATAGGTAGGTCATTTTTCAGTAATATGTCATATTAACGCAATTTGTTTGTTTTTATGTACCACACGATTTATAAAGTGTCCCATTTTTCTGCGTGTCCCCGTATACCCAACTCGCCCCTATATGCTTAAAATAATAATTAATCTACACTACTATGATTGACCTATTTCAGGTTGACGAGGGATTCATATCTGCAGATGAGCAATTCCTGCAGAAAGACATCACCGTCAATGGGGAACGTCACCTCATCTTCGCAACGGCGAACCAGATACGCCTACTCCTGCGCGCGTACGTCTGGTATGTGGACGGGACGTTTAAGACCGTCGCCACCCCCTTCTACCAGCTGTTCAGCATACATGCCTATCTCAGAAACGGAGAGGATCAGAAGCAGGTGCCACTACTCTACGTTGTGATGTCGGCTCGCAAGACAACCGATTATGTTGCCGTGAGTAGGCTATAATAGTGTTTACGCACAGTAGCCTAGAGGCATAATTGGTTGAATTTGGTTAATGTGAATAAAATTTAATTATATGTCATTACAGGTGAATACCGACTATGTCGCAGTGAGTACTGCATTGTTATAATATAGGCTACTGTAATAAACCGAATTGGTTAAATTCGATTTATGTAAATATATATAGCCTATATATATTATATATAATATGTGTGTACATTGTGATGTTTCAGGTGTTCAATGCGGTCCGAGAGTTTTGGATGGGTGAAGAGCCACCGGTCAAGGAAGTTGTTTGCGACTTCGAAATAGGTAAGACAATAATAATTATGTTTGATATGATTACTTGTATTTTATAATATTTTTCATAATATAATATTTTATAATGTCTTTATTTTATTTTCAGAATCTACTCGGCCGAGTCATCGAAACATTTAAGGTTAGATATATTCTAAAAGTAAATGTGTACATGTCATATTGTATGTTCACAGCCATATGGAACGCCACCAGAGAAGTCTTTCCCGAGGCAGAAATGCGAGGCTGCAATTTTCACCACCAGCAATCCGTCTACCGAAAAGTGCAGACCTTGGGATTATCAAACGCCTACAACAATCGTCAGCCCGTCCACAATTTCGTGAAGAAACTGATGGCCTTACCATACTTACCTGCGGAACACATGCTACCAGTCTTCAAAGAAGTACAGAAGGCCGCAGTGACACCCGAGACACGTGAACTGTCGAACTACATCCACGACCAATGGCTCACTAAAAAGGTAAACGATCACCTAATCAGTAGCGCATAATAATGGTATTAATGTCCTACTCCTACAATTGCAGTATAACAATGGTGGCAGATTACGCGGTCAGATCAATGGCCAGTGACGCCACTGGCGCGTAATCACACAAGTCTGACGTGTTGTCACTCTCAATTGTCCGTGAGTAGTGTTAAAACCTTCATAGTGACACGTGAACTGTCGAATTACATCCATGACCAATGGCTCACTAAAAAGGTAAACGATAACCTAATGCATAATATGATATTAATTTGTGTTACATTGAATTTGCATTATATACCTTCAATAATAATTATTATTGCTTTTCAGAACCTCCGCATCACACAACAAGGATCCACTAGCCTACATATCCACCATCTATATTTAGCCTATAGTCTAGCCAATCTTTAATATAAATATCATTGTTCTTCAGACGTGGTCGCAGAAGGAGATCAGTGTGTTCCGTCGCTCAATCAAGACCAACAACACAGTCGAGGGATGGCACCGCAGACTCAACAACCGCGCCAACAACGCCACGGTCAGCTTCTACGTGCTGACGCCAATCCTCCTGCAAGAAGCGAAAATCGTGGCAATCAACGAACAACTCATATCAGCAAATCGCATCTCAGAGCTACAACGAGGCGACGTGACGAATCGTCTCAACGAGATTCACGATATCTGGGATCGGTACAGCGCTGGACATATCTCAGCTGGTGCTCTGCTTAAGGAGGTCAGTTACTACATCGGACCGTGCATGATCGAGTGACGAGTAGACCACATGAACAATGATCGCATTAATCACTTAATTTAGTGTCCTATCAAGTCATCATTCCTGCATGAGTATTGTTGTAAAGATAGTGTCATGGCCTAACTAATGTTATAGCGGTTATACCAATTTATAGGCTAGTGAAAATTAGTGAAATTAGCCTAGTATGATAATAATTAAATTTGAAATAATTACGGTCAACGGGTAACATACCAAAATATTTTAAGTGTACAGGCCTACATAGTGTAAATAGTGTTATACCCTAAATGATGTATATAGGTGTAATTAAATATGTGAAAATACTAATATTATAAATATTTTTTATGGTGTATATAGATATGGTGTATATAGATGTAAATAAATAGTCATGTGAAAATACTATAGACACTTTAGGCCTACAACTTTATAGGCTAGGCCTATGTTTTCGTGTTTTTTGAACTCAACGTACCTATACCTACTGTAATTATTTCCCTTTCAAATATATTGTATAGCCTATTTTAATGAAAATTAGTATGATAATAAATTGTAAATAATGTAATTTGTGTTTTGTTATGCCTGTTGTACATGTAGTCTACTTTTATGCCATTATGTTGCGATGGTCGAAGTGGAGCGAGTTGGTAGCACTAGTGGAGCGAGTTGGTAATGCATATGGGACGAGTTGGTAAAAATGTAGAGCGAGTTGACTGGCGCGAGTTGGTCACGGAGCGAGTTGGTTTTGGCAAATTTTGGCAGGTGGGGCGAGTTGGTCTTGGAGCGAGTTGGTCTTGGAGCGAGTTGGTTTGGAGCGAGTTGTCACGCACCCGCCCATAGCAACGCTCCGAAAGCGTCCGCCATTTTCGTTTATCGCGTCTGTTCACTCTGTTGGTGCATCAGTCATCTTAGTAATAATTTCCACCGCCTTCAGATCCTCTCATAGATTTATAATGGCATCAGCGGACGCACCTAGCGGCTACAGCCACAGATTTGTCGATAATGTACGTGAATACGAATGCGCATT
>WNLI01211285.1:0-12716 GCA_025802215.1 Wirenia argentea | reverse complement strand
CTGACTATCTCCAGCCCCGAAACTGACTATCTCCAGCCCCGAAACTGACTATCTCCAGCCCCCGACACTGACTATCTCCGTCCCGACCCTGACTATCTCCGACCCTGACTATCTCCGTCCCGACCCCGACTATCTCCGTCCCGACCCTGACTATCTCCGGCCCCCCAACACCGACCACCTCCGGCCCCGACACGGACTATCTCCGGCCCCCGACACCGACTGACTCCGCCAGTCCGTCACTAACCGTCGGTCCATTAGTCTGACAGTCTGACAGTCCGTATTCACCCAAACATGTTCATTAGTTTAGTATTATAGTAAAATACCATAACCATTTCATCTGCCATGTATCAACCGACATCTAGAAGTGACTCTTGCCTAACCTCCATGTCCCCTGTCACGCATGCGCAATAGATATCTTGATCAGGGCGGATGCAAAAATTTTATACGTCCATTGATTTTACGTCGTATCCACGGAAAGCGTAGGCTATATATTCACTTGGCGGTGAATTGTCATACAATACGTACCCTTAGTTTGTGTTGCTATGGAGTCATTATCGCTATCAGGAATTACAATATCTGATAATTTTCCTAGAATGGCATTGGTATTGTAATATCAACGGACATCTGTCAGTATGGTCATAATAGATCTACAGTAGGCCTAGATAGTGTTATTATAGGGCCTATATGAATTAAATATACGTGATATATGTACACATATATATACAGTATACGTTATGTACCAGATGGATAGGCCTACGTGATTCTATTAGGTTAGATCGAGGCATTTCAATAATAAATTGTGGTATAGCTATCATCAAAAATCAAACTGCTCTATAAGGATACATAGCCTACAATGTGATGCTAATACTATAATTATATTATATATGTATAGATAAGTATTATAGCTATATCTGATCCATATAGGCTAGTTTGAATTGTGAAATTGGTGTAGCGGTAGCCATAATGTAACCGGAGATGGGGGTTCAGTAAGACGAAGAGGAATCACGACTGACCCTGGGGTTACATTCGTTGGACATCATCGCTCTAAGATACAGTACCTGGTATACTTCATTTCGGAAGGCTGCGATACAAGGTACGTCTATATAGCCTAACACACATAATATAGCTCCACTGTATACAGTCTATTAGAACATTGATACATCTCATACTGTATGTAGAATGAAAAGTATAGGAGGACTGGTTTATATATGCAAAGTTATGGTGTCATTATAGTCCAGTTCCACGTAGGCCCTACACGACAATGAAAAAATTCAATGCATGTGGCGGGATCCGAACCTCCGACGCCGCGAGCTACTGACCTACAAATTGGTTGATAAAATTGCTATACTCTATAATGATAAATAATATAAAAAAGGCCTAGTTGTAACATATTTTTGTTGCTAGACTTGTGTTGTTCTTTGATTTGGTTGTTGGCATATAGCCTATATTTTCCTAAATCGGGGTAGAACTTTACCTCCACCCGCGTACGTTGGATATTTGTAGTGAAAGGTCACAGAGTACACGTTGCGTGTACTGTATTATACTATGGCTGTTGCCGTTGCCGTTCCGTGGCCGCATTGTGGCGCACATCTTCATTACAGACTCATTAGTATGTATTCAGCGTGTAACACGGCCAATATCAAGTCAATTGGCTGTCACTCGGGCACAATAGATGCGAGAGTAACATGATCCATGGCTTAATGGGATTCAGTTCCCATGCCAGACAGAGCACACAATGAAGTGGTCGGACATATCGTGTCATATATGGCCAGACATAATATCCCCTGCCACATATCCCCTGTATTCGTTCTCGAGGCGTCTAGTTTAGCTAATTTTCACTCTGGGGAGTCGCATCGGTTCAAACAAGGGTCAAGAGTCGCACACCACTACCACTACCACCACCACCACCACCACCACCACCACCACCACCACCAAAGTGCACCATACACGAGGAGTGTCAAATGTCTCGACCAAATGCTTTTACCCCATATATGCTATATTATATGAGAGCAAACGAACTCAGGAAAGAACAACGAACAAGACCAAATTAACTTATGTTAAAAGCCTCTTCCTTGGGGATCAGTTTGTAGCGTGTAGCCTATGTATACAGTATATTGGCATGAAAGTGAACGAAGCTGGTCATAGTTTAGGTGATTGGACGCCGCGGTCAATTACAGTAAAAAATATCGATACATTCGTTCCATCATAAATTCGTACAATTCATAATAGCGCAAGTCTAACTCAACAACGATAATACGCAATAGGCATGCAAGTCTTGTATGCATAACAAAGAGCATCAATGCAAGTAGGCGTACGTACAACAAAATTAATTTATAATCGTTTTTATAATAATTTTGAAAATACAAAATTATTTTCAGGATAAAAAGTAAGAGGAGATGGGAAACGGATCGTCCATAGACAGCTGCCGGACGGTGTACCTGGAGGTGCTTGGAAAACCGGAAAAGGTAAGTAGGCCTACGAGTTGTGACGTCACCAGTGTGGAACCATGAGATACTATATCCTAGGGTCCGCTGTGTGTAAATAATTACAATGGCAATAATTTACTCAAAATCATGGCGTCATGAAAACAATAAAAAATAAATCGTCGGGCCTCTCCTAATTTTTTGCCGGAAATTTCACGCGCTCGTAGTAGGCGGTACCGAGGAGCTAATACCGTGTAGCAAAATGAGAGTTTTTTTCTAATTTCGGAGCGTTGGTATGAGTTCACGCGCGGCTAGGTCTAGGTCTAGATTTGTATCCGGACAGGGACTTCACTGAAGTATAATTGCCAGCAGCGTGTAGGTATCTATGGGCTCACGTGCGGCTGATACGTCACCGGCTTCAGCCTACTGTAGAGTATATTATGGTTGTGTCTGTGGTTCAGCCTACTGTATGGTGTGTATGGTGGATGCGTCTGTGGTTCACCCTACTATAGTGTGAATGGTGGATGGATGTGACCGTGTACCGTCACGGTGGTTCAGCCTACTGTAGAGTGTGGTGGATGCATCCATGGGCGTGTCTACATGTGGTTCAACCTACTATATAGCGCGGTTGGGTGTGTCTGTGGTTTAGCATATACTGTTGACTATGTATGGTGGGTGGATGTGTCCGTGGTTCAGCGTACTGGGTCTAGGGATCGAAGGGCACTGTTGTGTGACGTAGGCCCTACTGGTGTCCAGTAACTAGCTATACTGTAACAGCCTGAAGATGATCTGCCGGCGGCCTGCAACCATTTTTTTCGCGCGGAAAAATGATCGTTCTTAATTGCTATATATATAGTCACCTACACATGCTTCCGCGGTCATGAGTATATTATAGCCAAGCTGCCAATGAGTGGGATGTACCACCTGCGCCATTAATGAATTTAACTGCCCCTCGTAGGCTAACCACTAGTATATACGTAAATGTTATACGCCATACTATAATGTCGTGAATGTAATTACGTCACTATGACAGTTAAAGCTATTAGAGAAAAGCAGCTGCTCAGTGTTCCGGCATATGTGACCTTTAGTATCAGTAGGGCCTACCGTAGCCTATTACCGAGTCGGCGACTTATGGGTGGAATATCGCTTAACACACACTAAGGGGTCACAGTAAGTGACAGACTACTATACAGCTATATGTTGTCGTCCGTAATCTTACGCTGTAACTATATGTCACTAATTAAACACTATTTCGTTGCCATGACAACATTGGCAAACAATGAGTAAGCTGAATGGCGCCAAAGGCAGATGGGTATTATTTATGACTCTGTAAGCTGGTATATCCACTAATTATAGTTGCATCATTAATAGCATTGCTAACAACTACCCTTCTAATTCTGAATTTATGGCTATAGCTGGCTATTTTTGTTAGGTTAATGTTCAATTCGTCAGAAAGTTCAATGACGTCGCTTCAAACCATGCAGAATGCGCATTATCATCATAGTTCCACGGCATGCCAAGTTGCCTGATCTGGGACTCTTTGGGTTGCTTCCTCCATAGAATGGATTCCACAGTTCCGTGGATCTCAAAAGTCACGTCCACCCATCTGGTTCGAGGACAACACCGGAGCTATAGGCAGATACTCCCATGCATGTTGTCCACTCCAGGATATGTCTGGGAATGTGCGTTCCTCGTTCATCCGAAAAACGTGTCCTAGCCATCTAAGTGCCCTAGCCAATTAAATCGGAGATGTTGTATGGAAATTGGTTACATCTGAACATGATATATCCTCTGTTCTGACACTGTTCAGTGTACATATTATTTCATTTGGTTTCTCTTGAGAGTGTAATAGTATATCAGTATAGCATAATAATGCTGAGTATATAGCCTAATACAATTTATAGGCGACGGACAGTTGATTGGGTTATATTTTGCAGATTGTGTGATACAGGCAACAACACGGAGAGTAAATCGTAAATACTGTAATTAGAGCTGGTATCCAATACATATTGATCAGCGCAGCATCTGTAGCCTACTATAATGACAATATTATGATTAATAAATTCCCCTTGATCGCTCTTTATGCGATGTTTCATGAATAAAATGACGCACGTGCCACGTAGACCTACAAAAGACAAAGCCACCAATTAAAGAGCAGGCTAATCGCTGTCTTATGAAGACGTGGTTGCCATGGTAACATAGGAAATAGATAACACTAGAGTTCCTTATAGGGACTCTAGATAACACCATAGAAGTCCGTAGGCACAAAATGGATTCTAAAGTGATTGCTTTCCCATAACCACCGGGCTTCTAGATAGCGTGATGACCTTGATCGCTTTCCATTCGTCGTTAGACGTCCCACAATTTGATAGACTAGACTATAGACATAATATCCTATCATTGATTTTGTGTGGTAAGGTCGGAAATTACTAAAAGATTGCTTTGTGGTTAATAGCCAAGATAGCCTTCTGGGGATGACATGCTTTATTACTCAGAGAGTCAAAATATCCCTGCCCCTAAGCCACTACCCCAACATGGTAATTGATTTACAGAGTAGCCTACGTCATAAGATATAACATCATGGAATCGGTGACATATACTTATTTTTGTTTGGTCTGCGGAGTGCGGACTCTAGCCTATAATTTTAGCCGTATGTTGTATTTGAGAATATTATGTGTACGAGTTGGCATATACGTAATTTCTTGTTGGTACCTTTGGAAATTATTACGCACCTTGCAAAGATGTCGTCTGCAAATGATTCTGTCGTCTGCAAAATCTGTTCATAAAAATCCCAAACCACTCCACTGGTCCACTGTTCTGAACTTCTGAGTTCTGACTTCTGAGACTGAAGTTCATAAGAAAAGTAATGATTATTAGCATGATTAAGCTTAAAATAGAAAATACCAGAGTAGGCACATAATAAAATTTCTTCCATGATCATGGAAATGAATTATGTGGTAATACATAGACTGTTTTCGCATGACGTCATGGACTCATTTCCTGTAGACATGTTAGAAATTTTTGACCGTGACCAGTACGTAGCCAATCGGACATTCATTAATTTTCCCTGACAAATTTCCACTTCCGGAAATCCTCGGAATTTGCAGTATTTTTTTTAATTCCCTTCAGATCTAAAATGTCAGCCGCCAGCCATGTGACAGTTCGAAAACAGCCTAGGCCTACACGGGATAAACATTTTCATGTACCGTCAAATCCAAGACGTTACGATTGTTGATGGCAGTCAACAATAGACTGATTTCACGCCATCACATGACTGCTGGCTGACAAGATCATCTGAGGGGAATCCTGGGGCAATACGGGAAATTTTGAGGATTTTCAGAAGTGGAAATTTGGTGGGAAGAATTAATAAATGTCGGATTCGCTCCTCGCAAGGCATTGTGGTGAAAAACTGGCTACTGCAGATGGCTACCGGAAATGAGACTATGAGTGCGTGATGTAATGTGAATTGTGAAAACAGTCTATAGACCGTTTTAGGTGACGTCACTCACTACCAAAAGTCATTGCTGTCAGCCATGTTCGAAGTTTTTCTTCTTTCTTTATATCCGGCTACATGACCCACAAAGATTACGTTCCAGCCCACGTGCTAGAGTGTCTTAGCACATTGTAACCATTACGAAGATTGATGCATTGCGAGTAACCAATCGGACATTTATTAATTTTTCCCACCAAATTGGAAATCCTCTGAATTTCCTGTATATCCCCGGAATTCCGCAATTTCCAGGGTCCGATTCTAATGGAGCAGCCGCCAGTGTAAAATATTAAATAAATATGGGGGAGAGTATGTATAATGAATACATTATACATACATATTAGTGTATACATACTCTCCCCCATATTTATTATAAATACAACCAACTTATGAATACATTAGATTATACATACATATTAGTGAAGTTGGTTGTATTTATATTTCAGATCTACTTTAGCAGACAATGTACATCACAAGACATAGCAGAATTGATATGTCAAGTCGCTGGTAGTTGTAGGTGAGTTATATACAAGTTTCATTGTTTAATAAAAAAAAAAAAATTATATTAAATAATATGTAAAACCATGTATATAATTATTGTAGCTATGCTATAAGCGTTTGCTGTATGTTTGATGCATCGTGCATGTCTTCTCTCACATGGCCATGATGTATAACTGACATTTAGTAGATGGAGAGATCTGAAAATGCAGCATATAAATGCCAGACTTTCCTTTTTTATATAAATTTTTTCTGGTATTTTATTTACTCATTTTGAATTTTCATACTGTAGCTAGTAAAGTAGCCATGCACATAAGGCCCACATTTACAGTATGGTAGTTGATTATTTTTACGCAAACTTTGTCATAATCTTGGCTTCTTCGGTCACTAATAATTCATTGAACCCTCACAGGCTTGACATTTGCTAATATTTTGTATGATATGTTGGAATTCAACATCCTGTGTAGGGGAGAGCCTAATGATATTCAGTAATTCACTTCAACTTTTCAAATTGTGAATATTTTGTTTGACAGAGATGGACATGTGTCACTGAAAGACTCAACTGGTGCATACGTATCGATATCCCCCGCGATGCCTTCCAACACGCCCAGGTGAGTCGCTTGTTATATTATACTGGACTGTAGATGTGTGCAACCACTTTTCTTAAAGTTACCACTTTTCCTTAAAAAATAAGCCAATTTTCTTTCTTTTCTTGAAAAGAACAAACACTTTTCTTTAAAAATCAAAAAATTTCTTAAAGTGAGGTCACCACTTTTTACTCACTTTTCGTAAAATGCTCCAAAATTGAAATGCTAACTCTAACACAAGTACCTATCTTCACCTCATCATCATCATCATTAACCTAAAAGTAAAGTAAAGTGCCAAACTTGTATACCGCTTGTTAAATCAGATGTCACCCGAGGTAGAGTTTCGCTGTGCCATAGACCTCTGTGCGTAATAGCTGCACGAGTAGCACAACCTTACCGTGCTCTCACCCACAGAACACCGAGGAATCACTCAGAACAATTTTCAGTAAAAACGCCGATCGCACAGTCCGAGATTCGAACCCACGACCCTGGGTACCAAATGGATGCTTTAGCCGACTGATCTATCCACCACCTTATTGAGAGCCAAGGCGAAGGCTCTCATGGGGCTATATACCGCCAATTAGCCCGGTCAGGGGCTCAAGATTCTCACTGCCTCATCCATGGAATTTAAATTATTTAAATACTTTTATAAACGGTGGCTGTGCCGAAACCAGGATTTATTATTTTTTACAGAAACTATACCGAAACCCATCACTACCAAAACATATGTGTACCGAAACTGTACTGAACCGAGAGTACAAATTCTTCCGAAACTACACCAAAATTTTACCGAAACTGTGATGTTACCAGAAACTATACGGTACCTCCAATATCCAAAAACCAAATTATGCCGAAACTCACAAATTTTCCAGAAACTGAAACTGGATACTCATAAAGTTTCGGTAAAATAAATGGTTTTACTGAACCGAAGCTATTTTTTAAAATATTATAAAGTTTCGGGACATCCAAAACTTTGCCCCTGTCAGACTATACGGCGATCCTCGGATATGGCCGACGATGTGCAATTTCTCAGATCGCGATAAGATCGCAGGAAAAATGCTAAAAAAATACGATGGTGCGACGTCCTTGCAGCGATTATGGTGTGTTTACGAAGCGCTCGTCACGTGTACGGCGTTCCCATATTCCTTCTCGTTGGCGATCGATTCCGCGCCAACGAAGTTGTCACCACGTGCTATGAGTTGTCACGGCGCAGCTATCGCATCCATACGGCGACAGTGGCGTTTCCACAATGTTCGTACTGCGTTTGGATACGCCGTGGCAACTTCAAGGACTCCGTGTAATTTCCGTGCGAACGCAAATACAGGGAAGCGGGGCTTCGCCGTGTTTGCACGGAGACTATGTGCGAGGTGCGTGCGTGGCGCTGCTGTTGCGCCGTAGGAGACACTACCGATCTTACTGCGCGTATGTCAGAACGCCGAGCCACTGCATTTGTTTTGTGCTTGGCGATCGATGGAGACCCAGGAGACCCCACGACGTTCAAAGGAGATGTCACCACACTCTTGGAGACTCTACGACGCGCAGCATGGCATTCTTGGACGCAGCGCGATCGCAATGAGAACGCAGCGCTAGTGTGACAGGGGTATTACCGATAGTTCGATACCTCTTCTTCTTTCGTGTGCCGTTGCCCTCAAATCTGCAGCTCGGTGGAGGCTAGCCAGGCCCTCGTATCATCATCCAGGTTCACTAGGCCGTCTTCGCCATTGGGTGGTCGGTAGAGTGGACAGACCTCGATGATGTGATGCACTGTCTGCTCTGGATGACCGCAGTCGCATACGGCCGAGTCTTTCAGTCCCCATCCCATCATATATACTGGCCGCGAAGCGACCCACGCCGGTTCTAAGGCGGTTTAGGGTGGTCCACTGTTTGCGCGGTAGTTCTGTATACCCAGGATGTTGTCGGGCTGATCGACGAATCTGTACAGGCGTTGGTGGTCTGCTTGTTCCCATTCCTCCTTTCAGCGGTTGTTCAGCCACATTGATTTGGTCACGTCATCTGGGACTGTGTCAGTGACTTCAGACGGGCTGGTGTGGGAGGGATGTTACTAATTTGCTATTCCTACGGTAGTCTATTATGTTATTATTTTTGACACGGAAGTTGCCATACGTGGTATACAAAGGGACATGATCGGACCCGTTACACGATGACCCAAACGTGTACATTATTGTCATGCTTTCCCTTGTGTCGGAGATATTCGAGATCGATCAGATAGGCCTAATACACGGTCATCATGGGCCTACGAATGGGGCTCAGGGCCTATATTATTTAGTGGTTAGGCCTACGTGTTGACGTTCGACGAACCATGCATGCAACCGACGGATCGATGGGGTCCAATCAGATAACCCGATCTAAATAATTAGCCTATTATAGGCGTATAATGTTTTTAAAAAAATAGTGGAATGTACGCTACAACCATATAACAAGACATTCTACCGAAGGAATGTAGTTTCTATCTTATTTCTAAAAACAACATAATTGATTTTACTGTATATATAATCTTGCAATCCCAAGTTTAAAACAGCTAGTCTACGTGTGAATAGACACGATATAGACACGATATCCATGGGATTTATCAAGTGTTTTGAGTATCACGAAGGAGCGGATGCAGGGGATCGCTTTCTGTTGGCCTTTGCAAATACAGTCGCAGTCAAATGGGACAACTGAATTTTGTCAACGTTAATGTGATGTCAGGCTGATGTGGTCGTCATGTAGCCTATGGGTGGGTCGATTTGCTTTCTGGTTGGCGTCCGCCACCTACTGCATGTATATACGCATTATACGGTCTATACTTATTACTTACGTGCTCGGAGCAATACAGTGCAATGAGCAACTCGTTTAATATGTACTGTATACTTGCTAAGCCATTATATGCCACATAACACATCAAGCTTGTGTGCAATTCCTACCACGTATACCCATTAATATCCATTAGGTATATCAGCGACGGGTCAGCAATGGTCACTAGGGCACATTAATTTTGCCGTCGGTCACCCCTCTAATTGACTGATCTAATGGCCATTACCGTTGTGTCTGCCTAACGCCCAGTATCGTTACTTCCCTCCATTTCGCGGTGACAATTCCGCCCGCTTGTCGTGAGCGCCGCCGTCCACCACCACCTATAGACTATATACCGCCACCTCGCCGCCACCGCCCGTCACTCCAGCCGTCACGCCAGATCGCCAGCGCCAGCTATAGCCACCTCCGCGCGCCCACCTCACCAGCGCTGCCCAGCACTCCAGTTCGCCAACGCCGCCCGTCACGTACCGCCGCCCGCCATTCCAGCCCGCCACTCCAGTATCCAGAACTCAATACACGTGTCGTATAGGCGCCGCCGTTCTACCACCTCCCGTCCCTTGCCGCTTCAGCTCGCCACCGCCGCCCAGCACTCCAATCCGCCGCCACCCGTCATTCCACCTTGTCACCGCCACTGCACCTGTCCACCGCCACTCCAGCTCACAACAGGTAGAGTATCGTGAGTATCACACCTAACCTACGTTGCATGGGTATTTCGGGCACTGGTGCGCTTTAACTGGGCGTATCACTCAAGGGGCTACACGTGTTCGGATCCGGGGCACAAGTAAATATTATGTGGTCGCACCAAGTGTTGTTTCTGATGTTGTAATTCCGACGCTTGTTACGGAGCGAAGACAGCGTCCTGCATATAGGCTATTATGTGTTCCAAACGCCAAAGCCGTTGATTGCGACCAACCCCGCAGACGAGTGAGTTGACAGAGCTCGACGTCAGTGGCTAGGACGTGCGTCACGTGACCACTGTGTGTTGCGGAGGAGTGAGGAACGCAGGCCATGGATGAGGCAGCAAGAAAAGGCCCCCATTCGAACAACATGGTGGGCTTTCCAAAAGGGTAATGATGGTATACCGGTATATGCATCCCAGTGTCATTTTCATACAAAAGAGTACAGTTCACGATACTGTACACAGGATAGACACTGTATTAAGACAATTCATTTTAAATACGGGTTGCATTCCCGGTGTATACAAACGGCACACTCGCAACTTGTAGGCTACCGTACTTTGCCATATGCATACGTGGTAAGGGACACTATCGGGTCTATTACACGAGATTGTCAATGTGCATTATATTACTTAGCCTACAGTATATATAGCCATGCTCTCCCTTGTGTCGACAAGCTACATAACGCGTCACATTTGTATTCACATTGCAATTCCCGCAAGTGACCGATTAATATCCATTAGACCATATCCGCGGCGGGTCAGCAATGGTCACTAGTGCACATTTCCCGCCGGTCACCACACTAATTGATCGTTCTAATGGCCATTACCGTTACGTATGCCCAACGCTCAGTGGTTACTCAGCCCACGCGTCCTCGATATCGCAGTGCACCCGCGCGTCGTCGGCGCCGCGGTCCCCAAACACCTCCCGTGACCTCGCGTTCCGCCCGCCACTCCAGCCCCACAACGCTGCAAAAATACGGTATGACGGTTGGACGTCTGCGTCACCAATTTGTTAACATTACAAAACGACACTTGCTATTAAGATATTTTGTATTGTAAATAATATAACAAAACGGTGAAATTATAATGCCTATATGGTATGTCGTAGTTAGTTCAGGATTGCTATGTAGTATTTGAGGTGTAAGACTGTAAGCCGGCGGCTTCTTCATTCTAGAAAGTTCGGCTTCTATCGGTTAAAGACTCGCTACTATGCAGGTAATTACGACGTCATATTCTGAAGGTTAAAAAGTGACGTTCTCTCAAAGGGAGTCGAAAAGCTGTAGTACGTTATACTTATACAATAGATTTACGGCTTAAAGACACGATAAATGGGATGTTCGGTATATATAAGGATATGGCGGGTAAATGTGAGAAAGATATTACATGAAATTCAGCTGCATTGGAATATTGGTATACATAATACGTTAAATCAATTCAAACGTCCGTATAAATCGTACGCTAAATCATTCGCTAGAGACTGAAGTTTCTATCTAGTCAATCAGGAGCGTCACAAGGCGGGCTATGCATCGTCCATGACTCGAAGACAGCGGGAAGAAGCCAGCAGAATTCATGCAAAATCTACCGTCAACAGATGCTCAATTTAGCCACCGAACTAGTGAAAGCAATGAGGGGGTAGGTTCCTTCCCCTTGGAAGAGAATTTATTCCCCAGATTTTTGGTCCATTATTGAAAATGGATATAATATAGTAATTGTTACTGCTCTCGAGGGGCATATGCAGTAGTATGGACCGAAAGTGCCAGTGATTGGACCGATAGGTGATATGGACCCAGCCTGAGGCGAGGTCCATATCTCCTAGAGGTCCAATCACTGGCAAAAGAGGTCCATACCACTCCATATGACCCGAGAGAGGAGTATCCATTACTTTTATTTCATAGCACAAACATTCTCCAGTACTGTCCCTTGATAACATAAAAAAAATTCACACAGATAAAAATTTTTAAAAAAAATGCCGGTCATCAGCTAGCTTCTCTGATCATAGGACTTTCGCTTTAAACCAGGAGTGCAGTCATAACAAATTTTTTATATGTTGCATGTTAGGCAGTCAATACTGACATGTAAAATCGTAATTTTAATTAATTTCACCCAAAACTGACCTCGCTGCTGTGGTTGTAAATAGCAATAATTTCTGATAGGGGACTAATTTTGTCAGACAAAAATCTTGTTTTGAAATTTCCACCTCCATCCACCTCATGACGTCAGAATTA
>WNLI01211174.1:0-12716 GCA_025802215.1 Wirenia argentea | reverse complement strand
GAACACGAACTGTATATAGTGTGTGTTGTACATATTAGGCCTACAGTTTTTATGTTTTTACCCAAAACATGTTCAACATGTACGGGCAAATAATTTATCTAGCCCATTGTATACACTAGGCCCGCACCTCACCATACGGTGAGACCTGTAGTCTGTATATACGTTGGCAAATAAATTATTATTATTATTATTATTATATTATTATGATATAGGAGGTGGGCTATAGGGCGGGATTAGTGAATCGTACATGATCATATAGGGCGGATGTATACTAGATGGATGGGTGAGGAGTGAACTTGCCAAATTAAAATCGCGTCGGAGTTTGGCACCTGCATTGCATGATTGTTAATCATTGTTTAGTACACGAACTATTAGTCTATTGCATGATTATGCATATAGGTGGTAAGTGGTTGTGAATCTTACCGGTGGATGGATTCAACGATTGATTGTGTAATTGGTTGGTCGATTGGTCGATTGGTTGATTGCTTGATTCATTGATTGGTTGGGTAATATGCCATGTACTTCTTTGGTTGATTGGCAGTTGACTGGCTGCATTGATTAACAGGGCGCGGTGGTTCTATCAACGACGTTGCAATTCTGGTTTAAGTCATGTATGAATATCATATCAGACCTCCCACGCATATCTGAGCCACATAACATAACACAGAGGTCCCGCACACGGCTCACTGTAGCGGCACTCGCCAATGTTACATGTGATTTAGCACCTCTTGCTGTCGTAAATTAGCCCAAATCCAGACACTTGGTTATTGGCTGCCTTTGATCTGATAGGTGTGTTACTTTTGCGCTTATCATCCATATAATAAAGTAATGATACATTTACAAACATATAGTGCATATGTGTAAGGTCTATACACCGGACCTATACATGGTCAGGTTCTCGACAACGTTTCAATATAGCTGATTCCATTATACCTGACAATTTTGTCAGTGACAAAGTATAATATTTAAACTTTTGAAACTATATATTATAGGCATATGTGCCTACCTATCTCATTGAGCTGTCTCAAAATAACATTTAAACATTTTAAAATATACACTGACCCATATAAACATTGAACCTTGTTCTATGACAGTCATGGGTCACATATATGGTTGGCGCGGCTCGGCCCATTTTTCCGTTGTAGACGGTAGACCCTATAGCCCCCTACAATCGCTGTCGTGGGCATGGCCGCGCGTAGTAGGATACAATAACATTTTTATAGTGCAAACGGGGCTTTATTATTTGGCCCTAATAGAAATAAATCATGTACGCCTACCTTGCTTCATTTTACGTATGTGTCTATGGACCGATCTATAACTGTTCCTAATAGACACGAAATAATTGATACGATGATTTTAGTGTTGAAGGGAGGTAATCCGTGCTAATAATAGGCTAGCACATAGTTAGAATAAATGCTAACGTTGCAAAAAGAAGATTTCTAATTTCAAAAGTCGCAATTTCAGCGAAATACTTTGAATTCGATAGGCCCTATATATGAACCTACGTGGATTACCCACCAGACTATACTTAGTTAAACTGATGCTTCAAGCCTACCTTGCCCAAGGACACAGGCGTACAGTCAGTGAGCGATGTAAAGTCGTAAACACATTTCAATTAGACACACCACTTGTTTTTAATATTATAGCAATGTTGTAACATCGAAAATGTACATCTATTGTGAATGTATATAGCCTACATAGTACATACAGCTTTATAATAAACAATATAACATGCATTTTGTGTGTCACTGTGCAAGGGAGATTATTCGGTCAATGTATCGTAAAAAACTTCTGTATTTGGTGATAATCATTATACTGTAGTAGCCTAGTTAATAGGAATATCTTCGTGGAAGCCTTACAATGTAGGCTATAATTATTAAATTATAGAAAAGCAAAGTTTCGTACGAAAATATTAATTACTGTATATTACTGTATGCTGCCACCAAGTTTTACAATATAATGTATAATGTAAAGTCCCCCATCATCAAGTTTCGTTCATCAAAAGGCATACATAATAGTCTATAAAATGCATTTAAAAGATAAAAATCAATAAATCATTAATGGATACACGAAGATACCAGGCCCTTATTGCTTGTTGGGTGACTCCCTTTACCTTATATAGTTTACAACGCAGTCTATATCGTAAATATCATTTTTATAACATAAAACACAAAAATCCTTTGGTGTACGGATGCACGTTTAGTTTATATCATAAAATAGCGGAATCGTTTCCTAAAGGCTTTGATGTGACTGAGGTACGGCCAGCTTGCCGTCTCTCTGATATGGGCTGGGGTTTATTGCTCCGCGAAAAAATGTGATCTATGGTATAAGCTGTCACTTGTTCAGTCTTACGTAATGTCGGTATGGAGTTATGTGTCGTAGTCATGTCATGTTCCGCACAGTCTACGACTCTATACACGTAATAACGTGTTTCTAAAGTTGAGTTTTCTAACTTTTCTTCGGCCAATTCCACTTTTACTCTAAAAAACTCTTTACAGTAGCATGTGGTCTCCCTTTCCGCCTTAAACTATCAATGACTGTACTGGATTATTTCCCTTTAAGGGGACATTTCGTTTTGAAACGTAACAGTCTACAGTCACGCCAAAATTAAGCAAATTGTATGGGAGGTACATATGTTTTAAATACGTCAAATTAAAGATACATGTCTTTTCTTTTAGTGCTACAAAATTTATGAAATTCGTATACATAGTTTTCGAGATATTGCGTTCGCAATGGAAGTACCCCAAAAGGCCATGTACCAAATTCACGGCAAATTGCAAAACCGTGTATACCAAGTTGAGTTGGTTCGAATTGCTATTTTCACTAGTTTTACACAATGGAAATTGTTTCACTATAGGCTACCATGTAATAGTGCGTATGTTATATATATATATGCACAAGCAAAAAGTATAGTTTCAGCGTGGGTGATATTGTCGCACATGCCTTGCAGTACATTTTTAGTCCAACCGTCAAAATTAATGGTACAGTTTGGTATACAGGGCCATTTAGGGTACTACATTTAAAACCGCTATATCTCCGCCATATTTCAACGTACACTTATATTTCATATATTGTTTTGTAAAGAGTTCTAAATGTACCTTTAATACGGTATATCACACCCGTATGTATGCCACAGGCTGGCACAGAGTATTTGCATAATATCTGGGCGTGAACTTCGTTCCGGTTTTTGCCGAACACCCTGTATAGTGTATAATAATGTAATGTAAATGTTCATTGTTCAATTGGCAACGCCGATGGCTCTTCGAAACGTCTATTGGATAATGTGGAAACCGTTCCATCATATGAATCTCGGCCATTGACATGATCCGAGGACCGAGGTGGTTCACCTATACAGTATACGCTTTGACTCAACCTCTGACATCTAATACACTCATGGGTAGGAGGATCAATGATAGGCGTTCTCGTAGGCTGCGACAACCAACGTGTCTGTAGGTACCTTACTGCCAAATCTCCACTTGTACAAAATCCAATTGTAGGCTATTATATTTAACGTCCTTTTTCCCTGAATGGTGGTCGATGCGAGGAAGTAGCGAAGCCTAGTTGATTGCATGAGTCGCATGGTCTTCCTGAAGCCCTAAACCATCATTTATGAAAATCAACCTCAACACCCCTAAACGTAACTGATCACACATATAAACACGTTCCAACCTTGGCTATAGTATCGACCAACATACCCAGTGCCACACTGCACTGGTTCGATTTCGACGTCAATAGAATGCATGGACCGAAGAAACCCTCCCAGTTCACTGCTGCCATTGGCGGGAAACAGCCATGAAAACGGACACGTCGCCTCCGCGCTGGCTTGATTGTGTCTTCCAACAATCTTTAAAGATGTCTTTAACCGATCTGTATATATAGTTAAGACAGATGTAAGTGAAAGGTATAACCTTATAAAACAGATCAACCTGAAAATCCACTGTGACCTCAGTAGTGACCAGTGAATCGTCCGTCAAGCGCACTTATTGTGCTCACTGAAATCAATCTTATTTCGACGAAACAATATAATAAAATCGTACACGTAACGTTCGCCCGTACACGTTAGACCTACGTGATTCATATAGTCACACGTAATCCCTTCGATTTGTACATACTCACGATTGACTGAGTTCAAAACAGTCGGAACACGTATATTTACGCTATAATGGCGTCTAATCAAATAAGCATTCGATTGTATGATATGATAATATAGTTCCGCAAACACACATCGCGACTGAACCCGTACGCAGTAGACCTACTCAGTACATAACTGGACCGAGGCTGCATCACTTTACTTGTTATTATAACACGACACGACCCAACGCGCACCACCTTGGTCACACAATGGAACGTGATGATTGTCTCACATTTGCGATATGTGCTAAAAGCAAAGTGATTGCCGTGGTATAGTAAGGTTGTCCATAGTCTATACGACTCAATCATGAATGTATGTAGGCCTATACGAGACAAATAAATCAATCAATGTACAGTCACATGTATATTAGTAATATTAAGTTTCTGTACTATAACGTCAGTCCGTTTCTATACCACTATGACCTGCTGGGAAAACGCTTTGACATCCCCGACATGTAGGCTACTGTCGATAACCACTAACCGGACATTAATATTATTTCCTATAGCAACCAGACAAAATATTGTCTGTATATTTAAAACGGCGGCTGATGATGCGGCGAACTTACGTTGTACAGACGCAAGTTTCCGTATAAGAGACGGCGTGCTAAGTTGCTAACGCGAGCGCCATCTTTCGCCAAAATCACCACAGACAACGACATCAAGTATAACCAAAGTAAGACTCGTCATCATAGAACCCCAAACCTTAGATAGACTACATCGAGATATTCACCAGTGACCAGCGTATAGGTGCGCATTTAAGAACCTTTTTCCTATATACCTATATACCCATTAATGTGCAAATAATGTCATCGAGAATCTCAATACAGAGCGTCGTGGGCGATGGGAATCTGCCGTATCTGACACCGACTTTACGCACTCAAGTCGCAAAGCCTGCAGGGCAAACTTTACACCGCCTCACTGCAGACCCATCACTCAAGAAAAAAGAAGTAAAGGTCAGCTCTAATGCCATTGTATCCCAGCTACTTGAGAATGGCCGCTGTCGAAACACAACAACAAGAACTCAACTCGTGAGATAAAAACTGTCACACAACTATGAAAAAGCGACTTCGTCGATTGACTCGATTCCAACCTCTGTGAACCCTTCACTACGACAGAACTAAAGGATGCGATCAGTTTGCTGAAACCTCAAAAAGCGCCTGGACCTGACCACATCCACAATGAGTTCCTCCGGCACCTTGGTCCGAAAGCAGTTCAATGGCTCCTAGATTTTCTAAACTACTGCTACAGCAGAAGACATATACCTAAAATCTGGAGACATTCGGACGTTATTGCCATACCTAAACCGGGAAAACCCCCTAGTGACCCGAAGAGCTATCGTCCAATCTCTCTCCTCTGTGCAGCGTACAAACTACTTGAGCGTCTTATCCTATCAAGAATAGAACCGGTAATCGAGCCACAGCTTCCCCATGAACAAGCCGGCTTCCGCCGTAACCGTTCTACACAAGACCAAGTAACCCGACTGACACAGGACATCGAAGATGCGTACGATGCCAATCTGAAAGCAGGAGCGGTCTTCGTCGACCTTACTTCTGCTTACGATACTGTATGACATTCTGGTCTCGCTCTCAAACTGCTCCATACCATACCAAGTAAACACATGGTCCACTTCAGTATGGACATGATCTCCAACCGATCGTTTGCCCTAAGTGCTGGCGACTCACACAGCCTCTACACTGTAGGGCATACATTGTTATATACTCGTATTATACCCTGCGATTCAACACATCTACATTTCGTACGAATGTGAATGTCACATAATATACTAAAATCGTCTAACACAATCATGTATGTATCTATCACTATGATATCTCAGTACATTCTCACTGACCATCTACGCCATCCCATGTACGTGTGAATGCATTGGAAACTTCAAATTCCTTCGGCGACGCCATCTCTCGATAAACTGTAGATAGTTATGCGTACAACTTTCAGTGGCGTCATTATTTTATGCTGAAAACAGCAGTCCAAGATAAGATATATCTTGTTTTACCTAGGTAAGATATTGAGAATTTGACAATAAATACATTGATGAATATTAATAACGTAAAATAACGCAGATGTATAGTATCCAAGAAATAACCCGGTGTATATCCGTCCCTGGCAGTGTTTAATCAGGTATCAATCTCTCAACGTGTACGTATACGTCTGAGAGTAACCACGCCATGTATATATATTTGTGTATGCTCCATGACAGCAAGCCCGTGTGTCTACCACGGCATCACATACCAACCTGGATCATTCAAGCCTGACCCCTGTACGACGTGTACGTGCAAGGGAGACGGCAGTCAACCTATGTGTATGGCGGTGGACTGCCATTATGACATGACATGTTCCAACCCCGTGATCCAACATGGCGAGTGCTGCCCAACTTGTTCGATTCAACAACGTCAGTGTAAAACATAACATACTGTAGTATACTCGTACTACAGTACTGTGTCGTATATGGTAGGACTACATGGATAATTCAGTGAAAAATATTGCCTTTGTCAGGGAGAAAGTCGGGAAACTGACAAAAACTATAACCATCGACAATACTCCCACCTAAGTTATCGTTTAAAGCGAACGTACATACTACACTATACGTACTATACGGGCGGATAGCGCGTTTGCTTTGTAAGCAGAAGGTCGTGCGTTCAAACCCACGACCGCACCGATCTGACAGATTGTAGAATAGATTCAACTCCCAAGCTACATGTTTCTGTGGAAACGCTGGAATTTGAGTTGGGGAGTTGTAGGGGCATGCTAGTGCCAGACTGACTTCCTCGTCCAGTATCTTACGTAACTACCATCTTTGAGAAGTAGTTATCCATAAAAGAACGGTAACGTGCGTATATAATTATATAAATCGAACCTCCCTACCAGTGCGCACAACATGTCGATATCCCACCGTATAAACATACATCCGTAACAGCATGCATCCTTTCCCGGTTCGAGTACGTCCCTAACATCGCCCATCTCCACGTGTACAGTATTTCCCCGTCTATATTCATCAGCGCTCATACCCTGCACACATTACCCGCACGGGATGGTCACTCCGCCTGCTATATTCAAGCCTGACGACTGTACCATTTGCCTGTGTGAGGGACACGACCGTTACGGTAACACCAATTGCACGACAACGGCATGTGAGAAGCCACACTGTACCAACCCCGTAACACCGCCTGGACAGTGCTGCCCAAGTTGTCAACGTGCGTGGTTTATAGTTATTATATATCATACAATTATATACCGTACGATGCCATAGGAGTCGACACGATGCGATATGGTACAGCACCGTACCATTTTACAGACGCTACAATACAGTATAATATAGGAGCATTTACACTCATGCCTATTCGTCCTTTAAAAAAAGCTAATGTAATGTAAAGTGGGCCTCATGGTGTAGTGGTCAGTGCCGTCGGCCGCGGCGTTTTGAACGATATGTCGCTGGTTCGAATCCTGCAAAAACCAGAGATTTTCTCCCAGGCTTTCCATCATTTGCGAGATTCCTGCATGGCAACATGGAGAGATTATGAAAGTGTGGTATATAAACGCACATTGTATTATTTATTTAAAACTCGGTTTACTAACAGTTACGGTATATACTTATAATACTGCCCTCTCACCATGCGTATATAGCAGTACATGGTGAGTGTTCAATGGTAAACACTACAACCATGGCGGCCTCCAGTAAGATGTAGCACCAATTATCATCACTCCCTACCCATGCCACAGACGTACTGAACGAGTGTTCCATGGCTCAATACAGCACAGCCATGTTCTCCTGTTGGGTCCCATATTCAATGGAACTACTGGAAAGAGGGATGGAATCACCCACAGGCTTGCTGGACGTGTTCCTCGGCAGCTGCAGGTTGGGACTATGTCAATGTATTATATTAATATACGTTATCACAGTACAGTACACAAATATGCAATTTAAAATTGTTCTGTCCGGACACCGTAACGTATGACACTTGTACTGTAATAATTGTCACTCTCAAATATTTTCTAGGTACCTAATTTTGTTATTCTAAATTGATAAGATTATCGACCTATTCGACATATGCATGCTACACTATTGTCACAAGTTTATTAATTTTACTTTGCCATGCATCATGGTTTGTATGCTGTTTACCATCGTGCATGTTTTCATAATGTACATATATACTATTCATTTGTAGGATATGCTTCGTATTTTATTGTGTACTGTTTACAATAGATTATCAATAACTTTCTTGAGAGATAATATACGAGTATATTGTAGAGTCGTAGACAGTCTAGGTGAGGCATGCCCCGCGCATGCGATACACACTGTATTACAGTTAACACAACTAGACAAGACATTTGTCTGTCGTGGTATAACACTGCCTTTGCACTGCAATGTACACTGGCATTAGGTCAACATAATGCTCCTCTTTATAAGACACACTCTAGCCTACAGTATGGACTGCATTACATATACAGGGCATCACTAAAGAAGGCGTTCGCCTGCCATGAACACGTTGACAGTTCCTGTGACATGAGATTACTTTCCACGTCTCGAGCTCAAACAGCTGTGACGTATCTTTGCCAAAACTATTACAGTGAGTGCATCAATAGCCACATTACACTAACATAAATAATGTGTACATCGGGTCAGGTGTGACTATATCCTAATATGTATGCAGATATATAGATATTTAAATCAGACATACTGTAGATATTTAATGCAGGTAAACAGAATAGAATAATCGTACTACCTACGTACATAGCAGATTTTACCACGACCGACGCATACTTGCCCTAGGCCTCCGGCAAATATGAGTACCTACCTGAACCTCTATGATTGAGGTAACATCCTATACAATGCTTTATTTCCGATACCATTGGCCGATCCAACAATGTCCCATGTTAACTAATTCCATCAAGTTGGTAGTTGTATAATTATAGAGACTAGTTCATTTTACGTGCGTCGAAATAGTCAGCTATAGGTACTGTATCTATGTAACTACGTAACTACGTAACTAGTAACTACGTATAATTGAGTTTGTTGTTTAATTTTATTACTTTAGTACAAAGTTGTGTTAAAAAGAACTAGTTTCTAATTAATAATGATCGGTATATATTTAAGGTATCATGGGCCAACCCAGCATTGACAAATGCATGGATGGGCGGCAGGTTACCCAGGGATGCCTGATTCAACATCGGTACAACGGCAACGTGTGCAAGTGGGTATAGCAGTATTACGCTAGTGTGTCGTGTTGGTAGTACAGGTTTGATAGTCAGTTGAAAAAAATATATAAATACCAACCACGTACAACGAGTACTTCTTACAATAGTGCATGTATGTCCGAGTATGGTGGTGATGTGTTTCCCTGTAAATCCATAAATCTTGGTCTACAGTGCGCGTTAGTGCAAGTATAATACTGTTCAAAGTGTAAATGGTTGCTGACATATATATACGTGGGTACGGTACTGACGTATATACTTTATATGTAATTCATTAATGGATATTATGTGATGTACAATATGCGTATGCAATGTGACTTTACTTCGTTCCCCTCAACTGACTCAACCATAAGGTCGAGGACTCGAGAAGGATTTTTAAAAATACCAAGTGTAAGTGCGTAATCAGTGGAGAACATTTCCCTAGTTGGGAAAATTGTATCTAATACCCTAATTGTGTCTAAAAATAATATTCAGAAACGTATAAAGTAATGACTGTTGATAATATGTATAATGTTTAACATTGGTTGGTATAATCTGAAACGAGTGGTGTACTCAGAAGTAGTGCTTTTTCCGCCTTTGAGATGTGTAAAACAACGTCATGGAGACAGTTCCACTACAGGTGTTTAATGTACAGACGTACTGTATTATATTGATGTTCACACAGTATGGCGAGTAGTCTGCGCAAATGTGTACAGACCATATTTGAGAATTGCGCGAATCACGCCAAACTCTTCTTCGACAAAATGTTCGACGTTGTTGAATTGGAAAGCTGTTCGGCTACACCGACTACATCCACCCCCAATCATTGCACGGCGTTCGGGTCAATGGGTACAGGGGTCATGTGTATGACAGGTATGATAACTAAACTGGTGACAGGACAAACGAGCGTCTTCGATATGTGCAAGTGAGTATAATAGCATAGTACACGATTATTGTCACACTATTATGTAGTATCATCATCATCAATATCGTTATCATCATTCTTTAAGAGACCCGAAGGTTTCACGATCTGAGGCCCTTTGGGCTGCTTTCTCCTATTCCATAATTCCGCAGATCCACACGTGTCACATCCACCCATCCTGTTCGAGGGTGACCTCTGGGCGCGTGCCCCGTATCCTCTCCAGGATACGTCTGGCCATGCGTTCCTCATTCATTCGGAGCACGTGTCCTAGCCACCGAAGTTGAGATATCTGAACTAAATCCGAGATAAGATATTGGTTAGATCTGAGCTGGACATCCCCTGTTCTGACATGATCCCATATGCGCCAGATCGCCGCTGGAACACATCCAGCCTGTGTAGTACCATATTTGAAACAGGCCATGCCTCCTCTCCATAATATTTGGTAAGCATTATAACGTTGGCTTGAATTATAGTATATTTTTTCTTTCCAAAATATACTACGTATAATAGTATACACGCTTATACCACAGCACCCCTATTGCACCGCGAGCAAGAATAATGTAAATACTGTACAGTACGGTATACATATTCTATCGATGTTGCCATGTAGTGGTACTCAGTCTGATGGCAAGATGAAATATTGTGAGGGCATGGTGCTATGTATATTATGTACTGTTTTCATTTTGCTGTATACATACATTGAACTGAATAATTTCAGTGAGAAACCCAACAATATTTTCGATATAACCATCAAGTGTTTCGATGACGTACAAGGTCAGTGTGGAACGTTGTACTGGAATATTGCTGAGTTGACGGAGGTGAAGAATGGAGCGTGTCTAAACATACAATGTGAGTGCAACGGTACATCCATTATATTCAGTCGTGGTGACTATAATCATCGGGGTGACGTTGATCGTTTCCAATCGGAGACATGGAATATACATGTACTATGTTGTCTTTAAGTTGAAAGGTATATTATACTGTACCTTACTTGATGTGATCATTCCTGTAAAAGTGTATTTCCTCATAATGTATATTCAATTTAATAGGTGTAAGCTAAACATCCGGGGAGTTTTCCGGAGACACAACCTTTATAAATAGAAAAGTCCCGATAACATTAACAGTGATTTCTTGTACTATGAAATATGGAGAGTGGAAATTATCGTGTACTGTGTAATATGTACACTTCGAAAGCGAATTCAATATCACTTCACAATCATTTTGTTTTTGCACTATTGTGTCCATACTTAATGTTCTTTCACAGATTTCGAAACACTGGGAGAGTGTCTGAGTCATATCCAAGCATTCACCACGTGTCCATGTTTCAACGACATCACGGTGGAATATACGGATACAACGGGAGGTGTCGATCTCTGCGCGTTCGTATTTCTAGAATTACTATACATACCAGATGTGTCTTTTCCACGACACTGTGGTAAAATAAAATATACGGCTACAAGCAGGGTGTCGATCTATGCGCATACTCTACAGTAGAGGGCACAGTGGTATTATACACAACACATGTGTCTGTTTCTACGACACGACGGTGGTGTTTACGGGTACAACTGTAAGGGTCAATCTTTGTATGAATTACTAAATGAAAATGTATTCGATTTCCACCTGTACTACCTTCACTTCAAGATCGAACAACATCCATACATCTGCTTTTCTGGGAGTTTACGACCATACAATATTCTACTCTATCCTCTACTCTAGCCGTTTAAACACACCCGAATCCGTTGGATCTGACGCTTTCTGAATACAGTTTAGCTTGATATTTTATTAGAATCCTCAATAATTGTGTGTACCAACCACATCGGCAGTATATAAAGTGCGAAGGATGTCAAGCACGTGGAAGACATCAGACTGTATACCCATGAACGTCAAAGACTCAAAATGTTTACACGCAGTAAAAAGTGAGTCGCGTGTGGTAAAAAAATAGATAACGGATGCAACAATGTTCATACAAAAGGTTATGGTGCTATGTACATTATGTATACGTATTCACAATTTATTAAAACTTCCATGACTGTGTTTTTATGACAGTTTGACTCGCGAGTTCGGACAATGCCTGAAGAATGTATTCGACCAGTGTATGTCAAGTCTGCAGAAGTTAATGGGTCAAACATTCGACCTCATCACGCTTGACTGTCCAGTCACAACCACAAGTATGTATACATAAAAGTGACTATAATATATATAAGGGTGTGTATCGGTATGTCGAACTTATTATATATGTTTATTTAAAAGTCGAACATGCAGTTATCGCCACAGAATGACAATGTGGTGAGAGCCTCAAAGTATGTATACTGTGTACCAAATACACCGTAGGCTATACATTATATACGAGGGGCACTTGAAAAGTTCGTAGGCTCACCATGAAGCAATTGTGCTAGATGAATGAAAATTAGTGGGTATTAAATTCAACCTTTCTGATGACAACTGGTATACTTTTTGTAGAGGTAAGTCTGTGTGT
>WNLI01211063.1:0-12717 GCA_025802215.1 Wirenia argentea | reverse complement strand
CTGTGTCGTTCAGGTGCTTTCCATCCGCTCGAAAGTCCAGATGCCACTTTGGTCCTATGTCTTCGGCCACCACAATTCGCAGACCAGTCCTCAATCTTGCCTACATACATTGTCACAAATATATTGCTGTATAATGGAATTGGGTAAAACTTGCCTTCGGTTTCATACTACAAATATGTGACATTTTTCATAGAAGCCGTCATACACACTAAACAGTTTATCTCTCGCAGTTATCGTGTCTGCCATTGTAACTTTTTGATCTGGATAAATCACCACACCACTGAACGCCGTCATGAAGTCTCCTAATTTTGGAAATTTTTCTTTAGTTCATGTTCGGGTATGAAACGTTCAACTGTTGCACACACAATCTTTGCCTACAAACAGGGACATAATATTATACTTGTCGAACTCAGGGACCATCTACCGCCCAGGGTAGGTATCAACTCTAGGCGGCCATCTTCTGTTTTAGCCAGTTGAATGTGTTTTGGTCCACGCACAAGACAAGGATGTGGAGCGTCAGGAAGGGTTTGTTGTGGTGTGTGACATGGCGTTAGTGGTACAGTGATGGTGTCATCAGTACGGGGATTTGGTGAGGGTGAAGGTGATCTCGATGCTACTGATGCGTCCGGTATATCTGTATCTAGACACAGTCCAAAGACTCCAAACTCTAAAGAGTCCTGCACATTTATCCAAACAATTTTTTTTCGCATTTCGTCATGACACTGACCTCGGCACCAAGATGGCATCACTTTTACTATTCCTGGGAATTTAGAACCTTCGTCACAAGCTGTCCTTTTTGAGAGTGAACGCCAATATCTGTGCATTCTTTCTACTTACAGGATTCTCTTTCAGCAATGCGGGGAAGATGGAGGTGGATGTCTGGTGTTTTATGAATTTCGTGGTTGACTATGGAAGAGGTTGATGAAGTGTGTCGCGATATTCCGGCTTGTGGCTATTTATATCAATTTTGTTATATAGGCTAATGTATAGACCGTATCCCACACAATATTACATAACCTATGTAGAGAATAGAAACAACCGCTAGATTCAGAGTATAACGTGAAGAATGTACCATCAACATGGTTAATAACAGTGATTCGTGATGGACAATCAGTCGACCCTAACTGGCCCCCTTTTCCCACCTTCTTGATGTGAGTCGAGCAGGCTCTCCCTTTTTACGGTGAAATTGGCTTGAGTCATCCTTTTGGCAAACACAAGTGTAATAATGTACACCAGTGTCTTTCTTCCCACTTGAGTGGCACATGAAGCTGACATACTTGCTTCTCTCCTGTCTCTCCTTACATCCATGGATACAAATTTCAACTTGTGAATTCCTTTGAATCTAATATACAAGTGAAGCAGAATCTGAAGGAGACTGCAACGTCCGACAAGACTTCTACAATCTTTACATTTTTGGCATTTGATGACTGGCCCCATGATATTCGTCTTCTAAATGTATTACATCATTTTAAGTTGACAATGATATCTTCTTCAGAAGGCTGGACCTCCAATGGCATCCTTGTGGACCCAGTCACATAAACTCTGTCTTTTTGTTCTTTCACATATAGATGTGTTTTAGCAGATTCTTTTCTAACAATGACGTACAATGGTCGTAATCCACACACGCTTGTCTCAAATTCCCAATGCATCTTCTATTCTCATTGTCTATGTTATCTACCATAGACATGATTTTTTTTACGCCATTGGGAATTGAAGACCAAGACTAAATGTCACTATTACATAATTTGTCTAACCGTTCATTTGTTTTTAAAAAGCAACCGTTGTTTGAAATTGGCCGTGATGCTTCTATCGGTGTTATTGTATGGAAAACATCATGTGATACCGGTGAGAGTCGGAGTTTTCTCATTTTAGTAATGTCGCACCGGTCACGCTTATCAAGATATTTGTATAGACTGTAGAAAGCTTTTCGAAAGTTGGGACATAAATTTGGACAGTATGTGAACTCCTATGGGTGGTTACAATACTCCGTTTCATGGTATGTATCCAGGCTTCTTTGCCAGACTGCCATAATTTATCCTGGGACTCAATTTTGATAAATATTTTTCATAGCTTAATACGGGGCAATACTCATCTCCTGACTCTGGCATGACTCCGTTAACCATTTCATGGTCGCTCGAATGGTGATTTTTCATTAGTTTGTCCAGTTTTTTTTTGTTACATCAACGTGGGTTCGATCCCATTGACCATGCCTATATTTAGGTGTTTGTAATAATTACATTTGTCTCTGATAGTCCACTTTGGCGTTATGTAGTGTTCAGTTATGCATACGTAGCTCTAGTTTTTCAAACGACTCCAACCGTCGGTCGTAATCGCAATTTTGTTTTTGCCCTTGGTCATTTCATTCACCAAATCGTCCTTCTCGCGATCATATACCACGGTTATAGTAGTGGAAATAGTTTTCTTGTTGGGATAGTGTATTTAGGCTCTGCCTTGGGGACAGATTACTCAGACTGGTATATTGCCTTGTAGGGTCCGTTCAGATGATTGTTCATGTTGGCTCTGCTGGCTCTTGCAGAGTTTGTATTTGACTTTTTGTTTTCCATTGGTAGATTCGCTAGTCTCGGTTGTATCCTGTTCAGCAACAATATTGAAGTACTCCCATACTTTGACGACGCCATCTTAATTTAAAAGCGGAATTTACTTAAAACATGTTGATTGTTGATGCCTCCCCCACCCACATGTTGATGCCTCCCCCACCCATATGTTGATGCCTCCCCCACCCACATGTTGATGTCTCCCTCACCCGTGCACCGACTACACTCCCTCCCACAGGTCTTCTTTTAACACGTTTATTGTGTTTTAATGACAGTGTGCCCAAGTGTTAATGCTAGTTTACCTAGGATTATATCCTCTAGCAAATATCCATCACTAAAACAAATTTGTGAAATTTTACAAAGTAAAGTAACACTGATCGCGGAAGGAGTTTCTCCGCCTGAACTGGCTCGTGGACATCCAACAGACGGTCAGTTAACACGGTTATCAAATGCTCCAGGAATGGGAGGTGGATGTGGAGGCGGTAGTATTCGGACACTGATATGTCGGTGCCACCAGCGTCTGCCCGGCGGTCTTCGGCTTTTCCTCTTGAACATCGTCTTTCTTATTCTTAATCTTGTTTCTTCTACAAATGAGATGTCCAGCCGTACCTGGCATCTCCCTGTCGATTTAGTGTCATGACTTCCCCAACCCCACCAACTCAGTGAGGTTATCATTGCATCCATCCTTTCGTGATCCACTTTGGAACCACCCATCAAAGCGGTGACGCAGTTTACCGCCTATCACATGTTTGATGTTTCATATTTAAGACATATCGCGGGCAAACATGATCATGTTCCAGGCCGGCGAGAAGTGAGAGGTGCTGCTTTCCATTGCTTTCAGTTCTAACATCGTTCAGTTTATAAGCTGAAATTTATCCTTGATCATACATTCCGGGAGTTCACATTTTGTGCAGTGTTTATTTAGTGATTGCCGTTTTAACATACGTTATTTTAATGTATTTGAAATTATGTGCGCTTTGGCAATTTTAATTGCCATATCGAGAGATGTTATCTTCTAACTGATTTTTTTCTAGACTTGTTTGTGTTTTGACCCCATCAATATGTGCATTGTTAAACCACAACCAGATCTTTCATTGATAATAACCAAACCTCTCGATAGTGATCCTGTTTTGATCTTGTTTTGTCATGAATTCATCACAACTATCTAGTTTCATATTCATGTTCTTCGACGCATTAACACTGACATCCATGTCATCATCGATGGACCTTGACAAATTCCATGATACAATGGTTGTCAAAATGCCACCAATAGGATTTGGAGAATTTACAGATTTTTTTTACAAATTCACATGATGACAAAAAAGACAATACAATATGTCAGTACAGTAATTTAATCAATTCTATAACATGGTGCAAGTGCACTTCCCCATAGGCCTTCCGATATACCGCATATGCTGCATCTAGCACATGGGTAATGGGTATTAGGACAGACCACCTCAAAACATACGTGCTCGCAAATGTACCATCCCCTCCTTTCACCTGTACCTTGTGTATTCCACCACAGCCGACCGACGCTCCAGCTTTGGCATCGGGTGGCATCTCGTACATGAGCACCTCATGATCGTTGGGGCGTTTGTGGTTCATCGCGAAATTGGCATTGTTAATTAGCGCCATTCCATCAATCGTATGGCGCAACACTTCTCACGCGATGTCCTTCGGCATGGTGGCTGGGTCCTCTTTGACGCAGCGGACCAACATATTTGCGCCGTACTAGATTGATTATTCTCTATTCTATATCAAATTTCATACTACGGTAAATTTGCTGTTACTTTGAGGGGGCTAATTCACCAAATAGGTAAAATATTGTGGATGTTGAAGTAACAAAAGTAACCATTTTTAGCTTGATTAACAATGCAATTAGGGCAGTTTCTTATCGACGAGTCCGTGTGACCGTGTGTATCTGTTTCCATCCCATAAACTCTTTTGGTGATGGCAAGTCATCACGATACATCTCCACGACTTCCTGTATATACATCTGCATTTGTAAGGAAGGGGAAAGTATGGATCCTCGTGATTTTAGAGGAGTAAGAAAGTAGGGTGTATTTCAGGACTGCAGTGAAGCACTGACATGTTGATACCAAACGCCATAATGTCTACCAATATTATGACAATCTTACCCCATGTGGTAAGGGCGCACATATCCTCTCCGAGATCCAGTCTCGCTGGTATTGATCCGTTACATGAGGGATCTGTTCCAACGTCCGTCCACGTAATGACGGACATAATTACTGTGTGAAAGAAGTACAATCGCAATCTCTGTTTCGGATCCACAAACAACTACATTAGCCATTCCGACACTGTGACATATGCTTTTAATTTGAAAACAAATTTGTGTGTTGGTTTCCTGGTGATTTGATTTCAGAACAGGTTTTCTGATGGTTATGCCATGTCAGGTAGCATCCACTGTTGGCCATACCCCTCAGATCTCATCAAAACCCAAACCTTAAACGTGAAACGTATCGGCTTGCTCCGTATGAACTGCTTGGCACCATCCTGGCCATAATACAGGATCATACTTCTCTCATCTATCAAGAGATTCTGTTTCTGCTGAAAGAATAGTAGACATCGTTCATAACCCAACATAGGATGCATCTTAGTCATATTATCATTTTTGTTCAGCATGTTGTTGTCACTTAGGCGAATATACTGTATCATCAAATCAGTTTCTTTTCATAGCCGCTGCTGCGGCCGCCTCATGTCGAACATTGTTGTTGTACTACCAATATAGTAAGTGTCTTGCAAGCAGATTGTATCCGGATACCGGAAGAATAGGAATGATCACATAGATCTCATCAGCGCCCGTAGAAAATTATGGGTTTCATCAATTCGTGATCAAAAAACTGATTTTGATTATGATGTTGTTTATATATTCTGTCGCTTTCGACATATTCTTCTTTCATGTTCTCATAACCGTTGTTTCTCCCTTGCGGAGAAGCATCCTCCACATTCCCTTAGCTGCTCAAAGGCACACTCAATTTTCATACGAGCTCTACTAAGCTGGTAGTTGTAGTAGGGCTGCTGCGGTGTTAGAGCAGCATTTGTGTATAGCTGCTTAAGCCACGGCTTCAATGGAAACGCAGAGTCCCCCAAAATTAGTGGAGGGATGTCAGTCACCAACCTACTTACCAATTGATGGAAAACCATCTCTCCATATGAGTAGTTGTGATACAGGTCGCTCGATTGCAGCACCACTGCGTCGTGTGGGTTGCCGGGTTGTCCACAGCTGGCCCAGGGGTAACGATATCTTGAATCGACAATTGCCATCAGAATGATTGAGTAAACAATTCTTGAAGTTGTGGTACTCTTTTTCTGCCTCTAAGCCACCCATTGGTTATGCGATTGATAACATACTAATGGACATGCCCTGCACTGAGATTCTATAATACACATTACACACTATACACAAATATATGGGTTACTATGGGATATAGACTGGTCTACAATATTACTATACAATATGTACACGAAATTTGCGATAGACACCCAGGATCTTACCACGGTGCATCAAGTACACATAGTGCTAAACTATTCCAAATAGACTACATATAGGGCTAACATTCAGATATGTTTTAAATGTTTGGTGCAATCTTGACAATTTTGTGGATAGAGTCTTCACGAGGAACATAACCCATCCACCCCATGCCGAATGGTCACTATGGTGATGTCATACATTCAGCCTGATGCCTAATTTTCCACTTTTCTTCTTTTACATTATGATTTAACAAGATATTTCAAATTGACTGAATCGACTTTTATTTTGTTTGCATAAGCAAACCTTCAAGCATAAGCATACAGTACAAGCACACTTTTTTTGCAGTTGAAATAATTTGTTAGTTTGACGATGAATGTGCTGTCATGTCTGTGGCTCCTGCGCACTTAATGGGAGATGTAAATGGCTACAGCAAGCATCTAATATAAAGCATAATATTTATAAGTGCAATATTTTATTATAATTATTAAAACGTGGCAGCATTGACAAAAGAAATGTCATCGATATTTTATTGCCTGTATCGACATACCGTTGTAAAATATAATTGTCTACATGGTCCACCCTTATCTACCGCAGCCTTCTGAATGAAGATGATATGATCTTTGTGCCAAGGCAATTTTCGCCTGTCTGTTGTTTTTCACACATGTCACATACGTGTTTGTAGTGAGATGCGTCCATGGAACACTTACCAAATTTGTTGAAGGCAGATTTTGAGTGTGGGCATGGGCGTTGCAAGGAGTTGTCCGCCGGCGTTGTCATCACTCACATCTTGAAACCAGAGCGTATTGGTTTTCCTCTGATAAAATGGTTAATTAGCCTATTATTAGAAAGGCATAGTGAATCTACCATACATTCTCTGTTATATTATATTATATAAATAAATTGGTGTAGAAATACAGAGTTTCACACACCAGATCGATGTCGACAAACGTGTTCTCTCATAAATGAATCCAGCATACTTTTCGGTAAAGATGTGTCCATATCTATTACATGCCAAGTAATGTACCTAGCATAGTTCCAATGACCGAGAAGAAATACAGTATCAATCTATCATCCTCTTTAGTTATACTAGACTAAGTGAATTCTGATCAACATACAGTACAGTACAAATTATATCATTTTAGTTTAGAAGAACTTTAATTCCAGATTAAGACGATCATTCAGAATCATCAGTAGTCATAACGTACTAGCGAGAATTAATCCCATGACACATCGGTGCCCCTTTTGGACACAGGTATTCCTTCGTAATAGTCACAGTAGTCATTACGAATAATGTGTGATTACAGGTGGCTAAGCAGGTCTTTCTTCTCTGCCTGGGTGATGAGTCTACAGCGGTGAAACAGGTATTGCAGAGATGGTTTTAGGGCGTCCACTGACCACAGGTTCACAATAGTCATTCGGTGGTCCTTGATTAAAGCAGATGATTTAGTGCCTACATCCACTCTTCACCTACCACATCCTGGCGAAATCTCGCAATATTACAGTATGTAAAATTACACATGGTGTTACAATTTCTCAGGATCAATTCGCAATAATTTCAAGCAGCCGAAGCGAGCCTTGAGTATACCAAATGTGTTTTCAATAAGAAGACGGGTGGATGAATGAATGTAATTACACTGACTCGTCATCGACATCTCGGGCTCACCACCCCATCCTCATTTGCGTGCAACTCGAAACCCCCAACTCTCCTCTTACTCCTGCTTCTCAACCATTCCTTGATCATTGATTACCATGGATTTCTTTAGCAGGGTTCGCTGTGACTGTCTCTGCATCTAGGTGAAGCTCAATATGTAGTTTCCCTTCCCACCCCCTCACATGGTTGGAAACCCCTGTAGATGCGATTTCATTTGGGTCCGGGTACGTACCATGAATCCGCCACACACAGCAGAATGGTAAAGAGATTCGGTTACCGTCTACAAGACGACCACGCTTCCATATCCTATGTGCCATGTAGGCCTTCCTCTTTACTCTGTTGATGAGCCGATCATCATTTTCTGCAAGGTGGACATCATTCACAGAACATCTAGTATGAGCAGGAGGAGTGGGTCCAGTATAATCATCTCAAGGTCCTGTTGTATTTTATGGATAGAGATGTACCATATATAGTTGATATAATTTGGAATAATTTTGTAGTCAAAACTAGTGCTTGTTCTTTTGAAGCAGAATTAAATTTGGTCTGGGTGCTGATGGACATGGGGGTGATGGTCCTGGGGCTGACGTCGTGGGCGGGGATAATATTAGAAAATAAATAAAATAAAACTTCCCGCCAGTGAAGAATCTGTTGCTGTGTGTTGTATCGTCAGCTGCTGTCATGTACTTTAATGTGTCTGCCTTGTTTGACATTGTGAACACGCATAACAGAGGAAACGCATGCATTTTTGTAATGTAGAAATATATTATAATAGGTTTACAAAGCTTTTCCAGGCACAGCAGAAAATTCTTGGCCACGCCATTGATCAGAATGAAAAAAAAAATTAATTCTGTAGCTTTCTCAAGTTGGTCAATGGTCATGACAACAAGACGGGAATAAATCTCCATGTCCTTCATGTATGTTGAGGATATGGTTGAGTATTGACAGCCATCTCTGTACACAGCTTTGTTGCCAGCTTCTATCTTCTCGATTACTGTCTGTGATGGTCATTGAGTTTAAGCTTGAAATATTCTCGTGGTTTGTCAGGTGGTTTGTTAATTCAGGATGCTCTGTTTCGAAGTGTCGTTTCAACTGGTGCGTGAGAGCCCGCAATGATGCAGCATGCTGAATTAATTTTATTGTACCAATTTTGATCTCGATCCATATTTGAAAGCCAAGTCATTGTCTTATTGATACGGAAGATGATGGTCGATTCCATTCCTAACGTTGATGTTGATAGCTTGGCTTTTAACTGTTGGTCTACCATACCAAACACTCTGTCTGGGTCAGGTGTAGCTAAACAAGTAAAAACATGACCATCATCAGCTACACGACTTCCAGCCACAAACGAGAATTTGTCTTGTATTAAGTCATTTGTGTCCGTCTCTTTCAGTTTTTCTACGAGGGAAGAATAATGCTTATAGAGATCGAGAACATTACCCTCGCATTCTATGAGTTCTATCTATGACCCAGAGCATGACAACCGGCTGTTCATGTTTTATCTTGGATGTTTGCCAACAATTCTTCTTGTAACTTATTAGTTAGTGTATGAACTTATAAGAATAATATAGGACCTTAAAAATAAATTTGCTCGCCATTGTGAAAGAGTATATTAAACCGATTGACTGGACCAACTTCGGTTTAATATTACATTGGCAAGTATAGGCATCAAAATCTCCATGACACCCAGACTTCTTATCTTCCCTTTTACCCAATGCCTTACAAACTTGTGCAAACCAAAGTTGTTATATTAGATTGAGGTTGAAAATCTGCTTTTCGTATAAAGCAAACGTTGATTCGCACGTTGTAGCGGCATTGACTAATAGTCGCAACACACAAAAAAGCTCATACTATCTTTTTGTTCAGAACTCTGGGTATCCCAAGCCTCTACGACATTGGTAAAATTGATTTTCTATGTTCATGAAGAAGTGTATTTAAAAAATTGTGATACTTGCATCAACATACATCTTGTTTTTAATGTTTTGATATTAGATACGATGACTAGAATACTCGAAAAAGTTAACATTTGTGGTATAGTGGCTGGCCCAAGCTAAAGATGAAAAGAACCTATCTGTACAGCAGCTTCTGCCAAGGCTGGGTATCACATCCTTGAACCCAGCAGACCTAGTGTATGGTCCTCCGTTCTGTGTGAAGTGTGGTTTGGGTAGGACCTCTCCAGGCATGTAACCCTCACACCGCAAATTACAAATTATCTTTTCGTCGGATTTTTGATGTGCATTTTGGAGGGCGATCATGTTCGATCCCCTGTCCAATTTTGCCGATTCGAACGCAACTTTTCTATGTGTCGTAGCTTCACATGCACATCCCTGTGATTTTCCTTTTCCGCCTCGCACGATAAGAGGATCCGATTTGTGTGGGGTTGTTTCCCATTTGATAAATGGTTGAACGTCACTAAGCATTTCTTCAACCTTTTGCAGCATACTTGAATAATTGTTGTAAATATCTACCACATTCATAGTGGTAATCTTCAGTTTTCTTAATCCTGTGTCGTTCAGGTGCTTTCCATCCGCTCGAAAGTCCAGATGCCACTTTGGTCCTATGTCTTCGGCCACCACAATTTGCAGACCAGTCCTCAATCGCGCCTACATATTGTACATTGTCACAAATTTTTTCCTCTTCTACCGTTTTCCATTACCAATTCAAATGCCATATGTGGGTATACAATATATACATATAGATTTTTTTCATCTCTAATACATTTCCGCATTTAATTTGATTCTCATCGTAATTTAATTTCAATAATACTGGCTGCTTGGAGACACAATGATACCTGGCGCAGATACGCTGCACCAAGTGTATTGCGTGATCACAGAGGTGAACTTTTCATTGTAGGTCCGACATGTTGATAGTAGCGCAACTTCCCATGCCCACTGCGCTCATCCTTATCAAAATATATAGCATTATGCCTATCCTATAACTAATTTACTACCGCTCATTTACCAGCATGGATGCATTACGTGTGAACCTTTGGTTCTTTTACAGCCACAGTTTTTTACTACACCGACCTTCATGGTGAAAAAAATCTGTTGATATCTACACAATTGTAAATGACGTCATATGAAATGTGGTCATAAAAATTGATCAATCAAATCGTCTAAACAAACGTACCCAAAAGGTACCCAATACAACTTACCGACTTTGATCCACTAGTACCATCAAATATGGTAGGCTTAGGTACCGCATCTCATCGTAACCGGCGCGACCGCCCCAGCACAAAACCAGGGTGATAGCAGTTCTTGTGAAAATGACGAGAACATAACCTCGAACTACCGGTAGGTGTTAGCTTATAGGCATCCAAAAAATAAAATTATGAATTTTTTTCCCATCATAATTGAGTTTTTAGCTTACCTGAGCGAATACTCCGGGGTCATGTGACCCAAGTTTGTTCAATTCGTCAAAATCGGGTCAAGGGGGCGTCGCCCAGGGGAGATAACACAAAATAGTCTTAAAATCCTTAAAAAATCTTCTCCGAAACCGCTTGCCGTATAGACCTAAAATTTGGTACAAGGCATCCTTAGGACCTTGGTACTCAAGTTTGTTCAAATAGTCAAAATCCGCTCAAGGGGGCGTGTCCAAGGGGGCGGTCCAAAAAATGACATAATATTAACATTAACTTATGCAAAAATCTTCTTTTCCGAAACCGGTTGATAGACAGATGTGAAATTTGGTCTGAGGCATCCTAAGTGGCCTGGCTCTCAAGTTTGTTCAAATCGTAAAAATCGGCTCAAGGGGGCGTGTCCAAGGGGGTGGTCCAAAAAATAATTTTACAATTTATCTAATATTAATATGAAATCATAAAAAAATCTTCTTCTTTGAAACCACTTGGCTTGTAGAGCTAAAATTTGACATGAGGCATCTTTGGGACCTTGGTACTCAAGTTTGTTCAAATCGGCAAAATCGGCTCAAGGGGGCGTGTCCGAGGGGGCAGTCAAGAAAATGACATAATAACATTAACTTGTGCAAAAATCTTCTCCGAACCAGTTGACAAACATAGCCTTTGATGAAAATTGGTCTGCGGCATCCTACGTAACTTGGCTCTCAAATCGCCAAAATCGGCTCAAGGGGCGTGTCCAAGGGGCGGTCTAAAAAATTATTTTAAAATTTCTTTAATATTGATATGAAATCATAGAAAAATCTTCTGTGAAACCACTTGGCTTATAGAGCTAAAATTTGACGAGGCATCTTTGGCACTACGGTACTCAAGTTTGTACAAACCCTCAAAATCGGTTCAAGGGGCGTGTCCAAGGGGGGGCCACTCACACACACCGCCTACGCCCCCCCCCCCCCCCCTACACACACCCACGCACCCACATACCCATCCCACGCACCTACCCCACCCAAACACCCACCAGCTGCTGCTTCAGTGTTTATGGGAGATAATTCGCTTTGTCTTGCAAATACTATTTCCGTACGGAGTTATCGTTCGTCTCGGCTACTTAAGGGAGGTAACACATTATTTTGTTGTGGAAATACTTTTCCATACGCAGTTATCGTTCGTCTAGGCTACCTAAGGGAGGTAACACAATTTTTGTTTTGGAAATACTGTTTCCGTACGGAGTTATCGTTCGTCTTGGCTAACTAAGGGAGGTAACAAATATTTTGTTAGACATTTATTTGATTGACACGTTGACCTCCCTTGACGTACGCACCACGTGCCACGCGATCGAATCCACATCTCACACACATTTGGAACGCTACTTTCAAACACTGGTAACTTTGTTCTGAAATAAGTTGCATTTATTTTTTTAGCACAGCAGTTTCAATGGACATTTGACAAAAAAGAATGTATAGAAATATCTCAATATCTCAAGAAAATTGTGGATAAAGGTTCGTCTAAACAAGGCATACTTTGCTACGCAAATCACGAAAAAAAATTGTGCAGACGAATCACGTGACATGTCATGATGTCCAGAAGACGGCAGCCGGGAATGAGCCGTGAAAGTGCAATTCGACCAAATCCATCCAGTGCACATTGTCAGTGCGCACTGCACTGTCATGAC
>WNLI01210952.1:0-12719 GCA_025802215.1 Wirenia argentea | reverse complement strand
TCCACAGGCATTGTATATATTTAGGCTGCCTTAATGATAACCACTTTAATAAATGTTTAATAAAAAATAAAAAATAATAAAAAATAAATGTGTATTTAAGTAGCACTAAAACCCCAAACTTTACTTTTACTTTACTTTTACTTTTTCTCGCCCACTAGCAGAAGTTTCATGAGAGGTTCCTCTCCTTGATGAATGACCCTCATCATGACTAACGAGGTCCACACCATTTTACGGTATTCCAACTTTTTCTCGCGCCATTAAGGCGGGAGTATAGATACAACATTCAATAAATTCCCCTATTTTCTATTTCCTATCTGGTTGTCCTCTGCTGTGTAGTATGTACTATATAATGTTGTCAATGGGATTTCGCAATGTGCCAATCTCAACCATGACTCTGTGACTACGCATTTACCAATAATGCCCCAGCTCAGCAGAATATTGGCCAATGCTGTGCTATCTATAGTATACTGAGTACTCACTATATGTACTGTATAATTATGCTCCGCTGGTATTAAGTCTGTGATTATGGTGGATTATATCTACTAGCGGTACCCGTCTCGCCTTACATTCAATCGTATAATAGCAATTATTAGAGGCTGCTTGTTTGTATAGTTAGAAAAATATATACTGTATAAACTTAGTGAATACCCTTTTTTCAGTTTAGAATTGGGGATGGTTGCCTACTGCCCAGGATGACCCATCCCTCTATAGCTCTACAACATGGGCCACACTTTATGATTCATCTTGAGAAACATTTCGTTATGAAACAAAATTTACTTATAGTCATTAGTCATGTAAAATGTATCAAGCAATAGACTCACGAGAAAGTATACAAAAATGAACGTTCACTGAATCACAGGTAGAAAACAGTATGGCATATCTCAACTTGTTACAAACTGTTATAACATCGCTGTTCCTTGTTGTTCTCATCCATACTCATGTTCTTTCCATGCCTTGTGATGGTGGATATAACAGAAAGAGAATAAGATCAGAACAAAATAAACCAGAAGAAAAATTTGATAATACGCAAAAATCAAAAGGAACATATGAATCCCCTAATTTTCCAAACAAATACATCCCAAATATGATTGCAAGACAAAATGTACAGACAAAAGAATTCAGAAAATTTACAATCATAATATCCAACTTCTCGGTAGAGAATAGCAACAAATGTGAAAGAGACAAATTGATGATAATCCTTCCGAATACCACAAAACGTAAAAAACGTGTTGAAATTGGTCCATTTTGTGGGTATCTCGGCAAATATAAAAGGAATCAATATTGTTCCACCTCGGGTGAAGGATACGAAGCTGTAATGACGTGTGTTTTCGTATCAGGGGGATTCACGCTGAACTTTGTAACTGATGTATGTGATGAGTCTACGGGATTTAAGATGGAGTATGACTCCACGATGGCAACAACTACAGATATCTGCAACAACATGTACGCAACACATAATGCAACAGATATGTACGAAACTGTGACAATCTCTACGTCACTTTTGTATGTTGAAAACCTGTACCCAAGTAACGTCAGCTGCACATGGTTCTTGCCAGAAAATCGTGGTGACGGTCACTTCGTTAAAGATATAACCATGAACATCGAGTATTTCACAACAAAATCTTCCGGTGGGAATGAATGCTCTGACTCGTATTACTCTGATAAACTTGAGATATGGAGTGCAAACACTACAAATCCTGATAAGCTTGAGAGCCTATGTGGGTGCAATTGTAAATTCAAAAAAACCTTGAATGCTGAAAGGATACAAGTGAGATTCCAATCATTCCATCGTGTTGAAGCAATGGCCAAGAGAGGAGGTTTTGAAATAATCTTTACAGTCAATTATAGCAAACATAAGAAGAAAGTAAACATGGAAATGTCATTAAATCTGACTGGTGCACCCGCACAGACGTTATCTATAGCTGCTCGCGCAAAGGCCATGAAATGTCCTGCAGACTCCGTGTGCAACTACGTTATCAAGTTCGTCGCAGTACCTGGCTACCAAATACACATGGAAATCTTACAACCAGATAATGCCACTAAAATATCTGCATTCGACGGACCAGGTCTTGGATATGAACAGATAACGTACAACAAGACTAATTTCACAAAAGAGCTATTCGGTTGGGACTCAGATATCGGTTACTTGTCTGGAGGACTCTATCTTACAATCAAGATGGGCCCAAATGCCGTGAATTCAACATCCAAGATACTCGTCAGTTCTCGATATGTCTTCATGCTCACAAGTTATAGATTAATAAACTGCCCGGTATCAGGAGTTCGTATGGGAACACTATCAGAGAATACAATCACAAGAGTTAACATAACACGTACAAATACAAACATACAGAATTATATCTGCTACCTCGTTATCACTGTTCCAGAAGGAAACAAAGTATTGTTGACAGTGGGGGGTCAAGTAAAACCATCTGATGACACTTGTAACGGAATTGTGGTGAATGAGAATTACACAGAGAGCACTCTACACATTTGTGGGACAAACATTACAAAAACACCAAAGACAGTCAAAACCAAATCACATCGGGGATACATCATGGTATACCTGTATGCCAAGGAAGGTGAACAGATAAACTCCTGGATCATGCTTGATATAACAACATTCAGAGATGATCAGACAACATTAGGTCAGCACAGGCCAAGTTTGATAGACACCTGCACAGAAAAGGAAGAAATCATGAAGTCTGACCCACAAAACACAGTCTTTCCTGGTTTCATGGACTTTCATAGATATGAACTGTCATCAAAACGTGGGAAGGCCAAAGGAATTGTGAAGGACTGCCCTGTTATGATATCTAAAACCGATTCAATCAATATACAGTACATTGAACTGTACATACACAAATACTACGGTCAAAAGCTGAAAATTACTGAAAATGAGTATACTAAAACAATCACAAAAAACATGAAGAGATTTGTGATGACACACGTCACCTTCAAATCATCGTCTACTAAAAAACTAGTTATAGAACTGAGCAACAGTATAGCACAAATTGAGTATCAAATAAAGACATACCAAAATATACCATCAAAATACCCACTATCAGAGCAATACAAATTGTTGAAAGAAAAAATTGATGCCAGAAATTCTTATATCTCTTATACCACTACAAACCCTAGCGATGATCCAAGTAACTCAGATGATGAAGATCCGAAACCAGTCAAAGCACCTACAAACATATTTGAAACATTTTATTTCCAAAATCATGCCTACATTCTCAAAAGTTTGCCGTCAAAAAACGTATCTTATGCTGAAGAATTCTGCAACGCTACTGGTGGGAAACTGTTCAGTGCATCAACAGTAGAGGAGTTAGACGCCATTAAAACTGCCTTCGCTATGAACTGGAGCAATATACTGAGCAGTGAATGGCTTGATGTGCTCATAGGACTGAAGAAAACGTTTGGGGTAAGTACGATAGTTAATATATTGTACCGATGTATGTAGCATTTGTATATCCGTATTTTAATATTAGGGTTACACACAAAAATCAGATTCTATGGATATATTGTGCATCTGACAAAAATAAAGGTTTTATCAGAGGTTTCCTTCTGCAAGATGGATTGCCTTCATCATGGCTAAGGACACCCATAATCACCCAATATATTCGACAAATGTCGATGAACCATGCAAGAAATGTCATATATCCAGCATGCTCTAGCATTTACAAGATGAATAGGCTCAATCTGCAACTTCCATACCTTACTGAATGTGCACATATAAGCCGCATAGGCGCATACACAATTATTGTCAAGAGTCCAGACAGTCATTGTTTGTGGCTGATGGTGTTACCTGACTCGTCTTTCATCAGTTTCATGAGGTTGATGTTATTTTTTATGGTAGTGGCATTAGCGAGACTTATTCATGAAATATGATTCTATCACTTCCATGGTCATTTTCGTTGACAGCGGATTCGATCATATGCGCTTTGTTGTCCTAGTAGTTGTTGAGGACGTGGTTTACGGAACTTTTTCGTAGACGGGACAGGGTGCGGTAGAGAGGCATGTCGCTAGAAAGACATGCGTTGCAGGATTCTTCAAGTTTGGCAAGCCTGTCTGGTCAAGGTTTTCTTGCGATTTTTAGACCCTTGGTGGTTTTGGAGGAGGCACCAGTGATCTCTTCCTGGGATGAGTCCCATAAATCAGACAGGCTGGAGTCGGCATCGAAACGATTGGAGATCTCTATGGCATAGTTCGCTTGGATAGACGGCTCGTTGAATGCACGCCTGTTGATGGGCTTAGCTGTTGACGGAGGAGCGGATGACTTGATTGTTTGAGGTCGGCATTTCCGACTTCAAGGCCACGCTATGTTTGGCAGTTTCGAACAGAGGATAAGCAGCGACGGTTGATCAGGATGTGGTCGATCATGTTTATTGTGCGGCCATCATTGCTGAGCCACATGTACTTATGGATAGTCTTCCTTGAAAACCAGATGTGGGAGGTCGCAAGACCGTGGGACAGAGCCATTTGTAGGAGTCGGTCACCGTTGTCGTCGAGTCGTTATCGGGGGAGACCGGAGCCGATGACTTCACTCCATATGGCTCTAGACCGGGCAGAGCTAGAAACGGTGGTGTTGAAATCACCTGGGACAGATTGTGATGTCATGGCGAGTAACGGAAGCAACCATGTCAGAGAGAGCAGAGAAAAACTTCTAGATAGCAATATTGTTATTCATTGTAAAGAAGTATAACAATTTTACACAATTCGAATTGTACAATTCAACTTCTACTGTACCCTCCCATCTCATCTGGCAGTGAACAGTGGAGGAAGATTTTAGGTGCTTACCTAAACAAGTAAACAAACAAGTAAACACATGATGCGTTGCAGGGTGGGAGAAGCAGAAGTGAGTGGAGGTGGACCGACGGGAGCCCATTGACAATCACTGATTGGTACTACCCGGACATGCTCGACCACTATGTACCAGACACAATTAAAAACAATGTGAGTCATACATAGTAGATAATAGACATTGTATTATAGTCTATTGCAGTATAAAGTTATTTTGATATACATATTGGGATTATTGGTTCTCCACACAATCGGTGCATCATCCAAAAATATCATGATTTTTGAAAAACTACGGTAATACTAACAGCTGTGTGCGAGTAAACTTTCAAATCAGTTCAACATTGCCAGCGGCGTCCACCAGCGCTGTGCTGCTGCTTCAGATCTCTGTCATCGACAACCTCACGTACGGTACCAACCAACAGATTACGGGAGTGCAACTCGGACCGTATCAATTGATGGAATATGCCGATGACGCTATTATCTTCGCTTCTTCATCCGATGATATATCCTCCGCACTCTGCATCTTCAATGAAATCGCTTGCACAAAGTTCATGAGAATTGGGGACAAACCTATCCCTGCCATACTGCGCGTATCTGCGACCAAGACATATAGTTTGTCGACACCTTCATGTATCTAGGCTCCACCGTCACCAGTCATGTGGACTTACCAACATAGATGCTCCGATGCATTGGGCGAGCTGCAGGGGTAAAGAGATCCCTCTGGAAAACCCCTTTGAAACACAAAAACATCAGCCTTCAAACCAAACTCTGATATATAGATCGTCTGTTCTGTCTGTCCTGCTCTATGGCTGTGAATGCCAATATCAACAACTCTGTGCAACAGACTCAGTGCCTTCGATATGCGTTCGCAAAGATCAATAACGAACATCCGATACCACTTCATCTCTCAAAATACAATCCATGAAGCCACCAACCACCTATCCAACGTATCAATGCGCAATCACGCTTACGCTGGCTGAGTCATCTTCTTCTCCCACACAACACTTCACATATCGCCTTCAATTTCTATCCTCTCACATCCGGCTGGTCTCAATCCCGTGGCGCACCGCGAATTCGATGGACAGGCATTGTAGAAAAAGACCTCAACCAACTGGGCCTTACACTGAACGACGCCTACATCTCAGCCAATCTTGCCCAGTTAGATCCCAAGTTGTGGAATGTTTAGTCTCTACGCACTCGTGGCAGGATCTCCAGTGAGCGAGTGATATTGGATCCAGATAGGAATGCCAGCAAGCAAATCTTGCAAGATTGATTTCACATCATGTGATAGTCAGACCAGACTATATAAAATTCTGAAAAATATCTACAGTATTTCTGCATTCACTCTATAACTATAATGTATATTCTTATTATTTCCCTTCTAAAAGGGTGGGGTATGTCTTGGTGCCGCTTATTTATATACCTGTATATGAGACCTTAATCAGTTTGATTATGTATGCAACTTAATAACAAGTAACATGATGTGTTATAATTTATTATGCATATACCTTTTTTAAACATTACTGCTTTGGGTCGAAAAATGGCATTGTTACCCACTTACAGCTGAGTGATTTGTGGCTATGCTGCGTTGCCTGAGCACACAACGATAGCTTGGTTTGTAAATTGAACCCACAACCTTTGCGACGATGGGGATCAAGCACATGAACTTCTGAGACTGAGCTATCTTCCCACAACATAAATTGTTTATGTTTCCCAGCGACCAATGGTGTTCACGACGCAGCCAGTCGAACGCGATGGGTACAACTGCGTCACGATGGGCATATACCGCCTCCGCCAGTCAACCAACTGGATAACAATCGACTGTGACAATGCCCCACAGTATGTAAACTTCTTTATCTGTGAGGTGAGAAGTGACAGGCTAAAAAGAAAGACCAATAACATCATAGAAATGTCACAAGATGAACTGCGGCTAACAACAAGTCCATATAATAATGTTGGTAAACACCAAGGTAATAACAGGTTTTATAGTAGGCCTACATACAAGTACAAAGAGTTTGATGTGAACTATACCTGCCCACATAACTGGATGTACATTGATGACAAATGCTGGTTGATGTTGCATACTACCACTAACAACTCACACGTGCACATGCACAATTTCAGTGATGCCCATGACCTCTGTCATAAGTATCATGGTCAAATCGCTGATATAACAAATTTAACACTGAATACGGTAAAGCAATACATGACCTATACCCAGTATCGTGAGGCCTATGGTAACATACTGATACAGAGCCATGGAGAGGACGCCTGTATTCATTACAGACTTCGGCGGAATTTGGATGAAGAGGAAATCGACAGAATCAAAATAGGGAGAGAACAAGAATGTAATAGCAACATGGTGAGAGAATATGAAGGCGAGATAAGAGGAGCATATGCATACAAGCAGCTGAACAAAAATTCCTTCCGTCAGCATTGCAAATTTAAGCCGTCCAGAAGAAATAATGTAATGGTCTTTAATACAACCTGTTTTCCAAACCATGTCTTTTGCATGAGGGAGGTTGTGACCATTGCTAGGACCTGCAACACTGGCTACACACAGTGTGATGACGGCTCTTGTATCTCGCCAGATCTCATCTGTGATGATTTCAAGGACTGTTTAAATGGAGAGGATGAAAGCAACTGTGAATTACCCGACTACTATTACAACTGCACACACAATGAGACCATCACGATATCCAAGTACTGTGACCACGTAGCAGATTGCAGTGATGGGAGTGATGAGAAAGGATGTCACTACCACACGTGTCCCCCAGGACAGTTTCAATGTCAATGTGACTGTGATGGCATACGTGAGCTATGTACCAAAGGTACCCACTGCATGCAAGGTACTTGTATGAGTAAGATTACCAAAGGTGGTAAATCCGACAGAAGATACACCGAGGAAGTATTAAGCCACGAGAGGGAATACCACATCAAGGCTCTCGATCACACGTGTGCAGCAGAGCATGGCATATGTTCGCTAATGAAACAGGGCTGTTTCAACAGGGGTGATGCATGTATTCTTAGGTATGAATTCAATGGCACAATGATAGGCTGTGGTGATGGCAAACATCTAAGCAATTGTTCACAGTTTCAGTGTCCTGGGCGATTTAAATGTCCCAAGTCTTACTGCATTGAGTTGCATCAAGTGTGCAATGGAATCCAAGACTGTCAGTATGGAGAGGATGAAGGGGAGTGTAATGACACCCGCAGTCCTGGGCTGTATCAATGTGGAGGGAATCGGACACACTACAACATTGACAGTTCACATATCTGTAACGGAGACGTTGATTGTGCACACTACCACAGTGATGAGAAGTACTGTGGCCTGCCCGAGTGTCCCAGAGGGTGTACGTGTCGAGGGTTTTACTACAATTGCGAGGGAAACATCACAAATCCACGGGACATTGGCAATGCCAATTTCTCTGCCTCTGCTAGAATGCTGAACCTCGCGAGAAACAATCTCACCAATATCATACTGGATAATTTTCAGTTTTCAAAAATGTTATTTCTAGCAGTTTTGAGATTATCGCACAACAATCTTGAACGGATTTACAAGGACACTTTTATGAATCTCAGTAACCTGCTGATACTAGATTTGCGCAACAACCATCTCACTGATCTAGGTCAGGGGGCATTCACTGATCTATCCTCACTGAAGACAATTCAACTTGCTGGAAACCCAATACAAGTGTTAGCACCATACACCTTTGTTGGTTTGTCAATGATTTCTCAGTTGATTCTATCTGGTTTAAATATATCCAAAGTAGAGACAGGTGCTCTTTTTGGGCTTACAAATCTGAGAATACTTGATCTGTCCAACAATAACATGACTAAGATTGAAACTGAAGTGTTTGATCCACACCAAGAACTTGAAATGGTCATACTACACAACAACAATCTAACTGAAACAGATAGATGGATGTTTGAACGTATCAATTCTAAATACATTGATGCGGGATCTTTCAAATTCTGTTGCTTTAGAAATCTACAACTCAAGATTAACTGTACGCCGGACTTTGACATATACTCCTCATGTGCCGACCTCATGTCGAACAGCTTCCTTCAGATCATGATCTGGGTAATAGGTTGCCTCGCCTTGGTTGGCAATATCTCAGTCATCATCGTCAGACCAATCATCGGTATGAAATCTCCTTCTGAAATCTGCATATTTGCACTGAGTTGGTCCGACTTACTCACTGGTATATATCTGGTGATCCTTGCGAGTGTCGACACTTACTACAGAGGTGACTATATCGCAAATGACCACAAGTGGAGATCGAGTGGTTTGTGTCAACTGTGTGGTATTCTCAGTACATTATCTGCACAGCTATCATCGTTTCTTCTTCTACTAATAACTCTCGATCGATTCATACATCTGGTATTCGCCATGAAGGGGATACGATACACTCGTAAATCCACGGCGATAGCGTGCGTGATTCTGTTTGTTGGATCACTGATAGCTTCGATCATCCCAACTGGTATTCCACAGTATTTTGGTGGTGCGTACTACAGCAAAACGGCTCTATGCTTGGCGTATGATTTCACCAGTCGCTCGGATGGGTGGGAGTACACTGTAGCAATGTTCATCTCAGTCAATCTCTTCAACTGCGTTGTGACGTTAGTGTGCTACATCGCGATATACGGCAGTATCCGTCACTCGTCCAAGAAGTCGGACCCCACCCGCAAAAGCGATATCCAACTCGCCAAGACTCTCTTTCTCCTGGTAATGACTGACCTCATCTGTTGGTTTCCTCTGATCATAGCCAGCCTCAATGTCATCAATGGAGGGAAGGTACCCCGAGATATGGCGGCTATGTTAGCGGTGGTGGTCCTCCCCATCAATGCAGCCCTCAACCCTTACCTGTACACAATCAGCAGTGTACAGAATGCCCGGTCTCGTCGGCGGACTGAGCGTCGCGGTCGGACACCGCATGGTCAGAACCGTGCCCCTCGGGGGATGCATCCTTCCGGTCCAACACTCCACAGCCAGTCACATCCCGGTACAGGGAAGAGTTGTCTTAGTCCGGTGTCATATGTTACAAGTACAACTGTAGCTGGTCATGATCGTGACTCGGCTAAACCAGTTCCACCAAGTCGGAGTATCTGTCTTAACGATCAGGCGAGCCATGATCCGAATCAACAAACAGTATGCACAGAGGAAATTGAGGAGAGTGCAGCATCGTCGGTGGCAAGTAACAACTGTATAACTGTAACTGCCGTTGTTCATGAAAGCGATTCACGTGAGCAGGAGCAGTGTGGACTACTGGCGTCAGGAGAGGAAAGTGCAACCGATCGCGTATACTTTGACTGACAAAATAACCATTATCACAGATAATTATTTATTCTTCTCAAATTGTATGTCTCAAATGTAGTCTGAAAAACTAAAACTAAGAACCTTATATCGACAAAATTTTTCAGATTTGTCTACAATAGACGACTCTTCAATTTGTGATTATATTAACATAAAAAAATCACTCACACAGAAAAAAATATATAAATGCTGGTCATCAGCTAGCTACTCTGATGGGGGTTTCGATGATTATATTAAGAAAGTCAGTTGGTAATTAAATTTTTCTGGCGGCCATGTTGGATGACATCTTGAATTTATAAAAGGGCCCAATTCATGGAGGTCGAGTTTTTTGGTAATCGCAAATGCATATTTTACTTGTGAATATTCCGTAAAAACCTCACTGGGGTCACATTGCAGGGTTACCTCTGAGTTCCTCCAGACCATAAGGGAAAATATAACAACATAGGAACATTCAGTTAAAGAATTATTACAGGCACACTGTTTTATATATACTCTATACAAAAAATTCAAATGTTAGAAAACTACATGTTAATACCACACTGCTTTAAACCACAAGAACATATTGTTCAGTCAGGTGAGATATCTTATAACCTTTTTGATTAATGTTTTAATGTTATCTTTTAGAACATAAGAACATATTTTTCAAGTTAGATATCTTATAACTCCATTGATTAATGTTTTAATGTTGTCTTTTAATATTAATTCGTAAAAATACATTGTTAATTGTCCATGTAGGTAGTATAAATATTAGTCATGTTACGATATTTGTTGCGCAGTGACATTCATACAGTATATTTATTACTGTTTGATATTATTGAGCTTTTCTGTGACGTAAATATTACTGAAATATATATCATTTTTAATTTATTATATTATATAATATATATTATGGTAATAATAAAAAAATTGTGTACTTTTCTCCAATTTTATTTAAAATATTTATGACATGATGTTGAAACCATACACTCGTAGGGCATTGAAATAAGTGACACCATTGGACACTGGACAGGGTGTGCCAGTTAAGCTATACACCTGAAATTTGACGCCGTATACGGAAAGCTGTTAGACGATTATATGCATCTAGTATACTGCTGGTACAATTGGGTATATCAAACCATCGGAAAGGTTTTCCTTTCTGGTGATATGTACCTATGTTCGGGGTTAAACCAGTAATATGGCGTGTTTCAGGTATAAAACTGGCATTAGTCACATTATACCACAGCAAATAATTAACCAAGTAAAATTCAATTTGGGCAATAATGGCGATATAAACTTATGAGGTACAAAACGTCAAAATGTATAATACAACATAAAAAAAATACATTATTGGTAGAGCATCTGTCTGGCAAACTGACGGTCGCGAGTTCGGAAATGTAATCCGGTACATTTTCACTTCCGTCCTGGCTCAATAATAAACAAAACAAAGTGAAGACTTACCATTTGATTCGAGGACTTCACAAGTAAGGCGAATGGTGAAGGGGTGATCATCGGGTATCACAGAACATAGAGCTCGCTCAGCTAGGTTCCCTGCAACACAATCACAACACCATACTAGTATGTACATACAGGTATGTGCAAAAGTCATGGGACCGTCACCTTGATTTTTCATAATCCTTGGGCTTAAAATCACAGTGCTATAGTGATGACATATGACGTGTATAAAAGGTGTCATGAACTGATGCCATAACATCATACAATAACACGTGACTTTGCATGTCAAATCATCAAAGATAAAGGTCACAGTGGAAAAAGTTCAGTCAAGAAGATTGGGTCATTTTGAAATCAAAAGAACTTTCAAACTGGGTGACCTTTGACCTTGAAAATAACACAATAGCATCTGTATTGATGTACTAACATATGCCTAAAAGATAATTCAATTCATGTAGCTCTCCTCCTTCATGGGAAAAAACGTGTTGTAGGAAATCTTCCTATAATAAAAACATTGCCAATAATAATATTGACCTCTGGTTGACCTTTTACCTTGACCCCATTGCACATACTATATGTTTGGAAGGTACAGTGTGAATAACTAGCTTTATAGGACTGTGGTTTTACGCCTAACAATGATGTAAAATCTAGGTGGCCCAAAACTTTTGCACATAGTCAAATACATGTACATTTTTTAAACAAATATTCTAATCAGGACCACCACAAAGCCTAAATGGACACCCATGCATAGGTTATAACCCAACCATACTTATACGATACAGACTAGAACTTCATAATGGAGCTAGTTGATGCAATGGGAGATGTTAGGAGTGACACTGCGGGGAGAATCTGTCTGTAAAATCCGGGTTTTTATCTTAACTCCATTGACAATGACCAAAATTACAGAATGAGGCGTGATCATTTCTTTTTTTGTTTTTATGACGTCATGATTTTGGTGCACACAAGTATACGTTCTTCCATGTAGTGTTTCAAACATAGATATAGTATTTTCTAGATGAAATGAATTTTGATAGACAGAAACCATTCTGTTTGTCATAGTGACCTTTTATTTATGGTCACTCACGGGAAGGGGAATATATCGTCATTAACGTCCCTTATCCCTGTACCATAGGTTCCTGTATAACAGGTTCCATAGGGGTAAGACGCGGGG
>WNLI01210841.1:0-12722 GCA_025802215.1 Wirenia argentea | reverse complement strand
CAACATATCTAAATGCCAGGGTTATAGACAAAATTCGTTTTCTAGACGTCTTTTTACAAGTCATCCCAGCACCTATCACTCTTACTCCTATCATTTGTTGGACGGTCTCCTACATGTACTGTACTGTATTTATGTAGGCATATTTGGCTTGACTGATAACACATTTACTATTTTCAGGTCAGAATATAACAGCCTGCAAGGAAGATGAATTCTGTCACATCTCACAACAGGGGTGTCTGTATTATGGAGTACAGGCGAGTGTTGAGGAATGTAATAACATTGAGTTCAATCTTGTGAGAGACCACCCCACCTGTAATGCGGACGGAAACGTACGTTACAGAGACAAGGAATATTACACTAAGTCTTGTGAAACATGTAGAGAGGAGGAGGAGGTAAGGACTCGCAAATGTCCAATCATGTGTGGGTTGTGTAAACCACCGTGTGACTTTTCCTGCAAGAATCTGGGATTCATGAGTCCGTACTCTTGTAAGTGTGTATGTATAATGGGTTATTCTGGAAGAGACTGTGGTGAGCCAATTTTATGATTATGCGGACTGCAAAAAATATTCAAAAGGACAATGTGGAAATGAAGTGAAAAGAATGCAATGTCCGAACTTGTGTGGGTTGTGTGATAATTATGTTGGGTGACAATTTGGTAGATAGTGAACAACCCTGTCAATCAAATCCTGCATATGAGAGATTCTTGCATAGAAATGTGGATACACATTACACAAGTGTAGTATATAGATGTATATATTATATTTTGTTTATTTTTTATTAAATGGGTCGCTGGATCGGCACTGCTCTCTACAACCTATGGTGCCGTAATCCAAAATGCTTCCATCTATCCAGCTCTTGCACATGTAAGCTTTGTGGTTTGTCATCTGACCTGACCAGGGATCACCTCCTTTCCTGTCCCTGGCTAACTCCAAACTTCCTACCCCTCGAAAAGAACATCCTGCAAATAGAAAAAATGTTGTATTCTATACGATTGTAATATGTACTGATCACTATTGTACTTTGGGAAAAAATTTGCTCTGGCTTATAGTCAGTTACATTCAGTAATGAATAAACCGAAATAAATACATACATACATTGGGGTTGACTAACATTAGCAGATGGTAGGCTATATCAAATTTGTCATGTGGTGAAATTATACATTGACACAGCATGTGGGGGGAAAACGTGTGAATAGCAGCGTATTATTCGGCACCGGCACCGCTAGTCAAATGTGCAGCTTTTGTCACCGCCCAGCAGGTGCAAAAACTGCAAATTGTATCCCAATCTATGTATGGCGTTCGATAGCGCTATTTTAGCAGCTTTTGCCACTCCTACACTTTGTATCTTGCCGACCAAGCCTACGCAATGTGGCGGATATAGTTAGACCAGTTTATAGCACTTAGTCAAGACCTACTAACTTAGGCTACACGGTACCTTTGATCGGTGCTAGACTAATGATTGGGCCCCATGACTTCGTCCTGGTAAACATAATTATCCCTACTAAACATACATGTACAGTATGTACATACATTTTCACAGTTTGTTACACATATCTAGGCATACATACATTTTGTAATGTCCTTAATACAGGTTTAGTAATTATTTCAACATAGGGTCCTATTGGATGGAACCCAATTACCCAAAGATAGGCTAACCGTATGATCATCAACTAGGCCACATTGTAGGCCTACATTGGCCACGTAGTCGTAGCTTATCAAGAAACACTAAAGGATGCTAGACGTTTAGGTGGCTTGGCTACAGGCCTAATGTTTTGGAGCTGACGGAGTACGTGGCTGTGGCACGCCCTCTCTCGGACGTCAGTCTTTCCGAGTCCGACTGTGGCATACATGTTGGTTATGTGTCTAGAGTTAATATATCTATGGTCTAGATAGCCTAGTAGGCCCCTACATTAACGATCGTGCAGTCTTTTAATGGAGTTTGCGGGCTGACCTAGGCTATGGCCTTAGTCTAAATTGGCCGACACTGTGTCGTAGCCTACACTTAAGATGGCCGAAGTTTTCTATCTGTGTATGACTAAACTGCTGTGATAGCATTGATTATCTCGGTTTACATGGGACCATCTGCCAGTTCGCGTGCCCCGCACACGCCTCGCACCTGCTCATGATCCACCCGCTATGCATGGCATTCTCTTGGCCCTGTCTCAACTGGACAAATTTGAATTCAGCTTTTGTAGCTGCACGGTTCCCACAGTTTCCTCAACAATTGCATGCCTTTGAGTAGAATTATTAACTGTTAAAATATTCCCTTTGATCTATTTCGGCCACATTAGGCTAGCGATGGCGTCAGTACTAGGCCATTATACTGTAGGCTAGGCTATGCCAACTGTGCTACACTCATGCAGTAGCCTACACTGCTTAGGATGCGCGCATAACAGACGATACAAAAGGACTGGAGATTTCAGGACTAGCGAGACGGATGTCGGCTAGGCTAGGTTAACATGAATTGAATTTACATGATTAATGCTAGGTATAAATAGGCTACTGTAGGCTATAGCTATATGTTGGCATATGCCTACACCTACATGTATAGGCTATACAAGGAAGGAGGGGCACTGTGTGAATTGATTAGTCTAATATATATTATAATGCTACTTGGAGGGAGGGGCACTAGCCTACTACTCGATCGGATTGAATGACTATTATAGCCTAAATGCCATCCAGGAATTCACACGTCTACAACGTGACATGACATTTTCACAGAGTTGATCATGACACTATACGGTATGGCAACGGACCAACGGTTCCTCTGCTTTCTCGCCAATCCCTAACATTGGAAACCACCAAACTGTTACTGTAAACCGTCACACTCAGAAGTCCAAATTAGGCCTACGTTCAGTGAACTTCAAACACGCGACATATTATAGCCTAACACTGCAGTCCCCTATTCCATCGGCTCCAATTTCAATTCTTACATTGAATGGATATATGAGTTGCGACACTTGGTTATGAGTATCTCCTAATAAGGTACTTTGTGAGCAGCGTGAGCCCTGCCCATGGCTGTGAGTCCGTGACCTTATCACACCGGTGACCCACAAGCCGCATCCCGGGTGCTGACACTTGAATACTGTAGTGCACCATGAGGTCTCTGGATGCCACGCCTACAAAGGCTTAGCGCAGATTTAGAGGCCGGGATAACCGAGTATAGCCGTATAGGTGTTGACATCAATCAACATTCATTCAAGTTGATTCAACGCCAGGCACGGCATGTTTGAATGATGCGTCGTAGATCTACGTGACAGTAGCAAGCGTGTCCGCCTATTTTCCAGTAACGCAGTTGAAAAGGTAGCCGAGCGAGCCGCCCACTTTTCCTGTAACATTTCACTTTCCGTCAAGCAAGCACTTGTCAAGTCCCATAACTCGCTCGAAATGTGAAGCAATATTTCAATATAGTTATCTCCCATTTACCACAGTGCTCGTGATTTTTGACAGCTGGGGCGCCTATTTTGAATATTTTCATAATTTTGAAATAAAAAATCATTTCACTTTTTTCGCGTTGTTACCCAACCCCATCCCTAGGTGTAACTACAGACTCTACATGTCAGTACTCAGTACCATTATCTTGTGAAAGCTAAATAAATAATGGCCAAGATTGGATCACATTAGCGACCTAGGCTAGCCCATTTGGTACCTACACGTGAATTTGATTACGGTTCGATTAAATTAAAATTAAATATGAATTATGATGACACTATTTTAGCGGTTCAGCTGCGATTGTAGCCTGTAGGCCTACCGTAAAATTATGTCATCGCGAATTTGCGATGTGTAGGCTGCGCTAGCCTATACACAGCGAGTCAGTGAGTCGAGTGACAGTGTGACACTTGACACTGTGACAGTAGGCCTACACCCTTTTACCTTCACCTTGGGTTGGGTGTGTAGTTTTAGTTTACACAGTAATCATAAGCATAAACCTACAAGACCATCTTTGAATATTATGCTTTGATTCCGTGTAGATGTCTAAATAAATGACATTGGCATTAATTTTGCGTTCGAAAATAAATTCTATAGAGCGAGAACTTATTTCCACCGCATGGCGTCATGTGTATTTTTACTGCCATTATTGATCGTAGTAGCGTACGGAGTTGCACCGCCTATTTGCAATGTTTACAATCTGTGGCCCAATGAAATCGGCCAAGGCGGACCGTGTTACGGGCAACGATCGCTATTAGTCCAGAGAATATCGATCACGTGATTAGCTAGCGCGCCACATATAAACAGACAGTCGCGTAGTGTGATTCAGTCATGACCTGAAGTTTACTTCGTATTTGTATCGAGAGTGTACTTTTATAGATTTAGAGTATAAATTATATTATATCTATGATCGTTTGTGATATTTTGTAAATTTTGAGTTTAATATATTATAGTGTGAGCTAGTTGCCTTAAATTTGTAAACTGAATATAAATAGTACCCCTGGATTATGTTGCCGTTGAACATGGGATACGTTTCTGATATTTCAGACTCTGATGACAGTGTTAGTCTCGAGTCTCACGACATGATGATGGATCATACTCACGAGATGTCGATCTTTGGCTCCCAGAATATCAGTAACAATACGATTACGCCATACTCAGACGCCACACAGTGTAAGAAGGCTACCAATCATGTCAAACGACCCATGAACGCGTTCATGGTCTGGTCGCAAATTGAACGTCGGAAAATCTCGGAGATCCAACCAGACATGCACAATGCCGAGATCAGCAAACGTCTCGGCAAACGTTGGAAATCGCTCAATGATGTCGACCGGCAACCGTTTATCGAAGAGGCCGAACGTTTACGTCTCTTGCATCTCAAGGAATACCCGGACTATAAATACCGTCCACGTAAGAAAGCCAAGCCAGGCAAGGTCGAAACTGGCAAAGTTACGAAAGTGACAATCGGCAGTAAGCCGTCCCACCGACTGGATAACCGTCCCAGACCCACCATAACCACGAAGGCAGCCATCAGTACCACGGCCATGAGCCTCAATGACGTCAACCATAACATTTGTGCCGCATTTACTCCCATAACGGGAACAACCACAACGAACCTCAACAACCGACTCAAACTTCGTCTCACCATCGACAAGAAGTTCAAGGATAGCATAAAGGCAAGCAAACACATATCGATCTCGTCGAGCCAGCTCACGCCGCCAGCCAAAGTGCCTTCCAGTCCCACGCACTACTCACCTCCTACCCCTCCTGACTCAACCAGCCTGTACCCTGATACACCCGCTGCATCACCTAACGACGTTGAATACAAACCAGACATTACGGAATTAGTAGCAGCGTGTGCGGACTATTATAACAATCAGGGAAGTTCATTAGCCGACCTAGATAATCTCACGGATGTGTTACAACTGCCAAGTAACTGGCAAATGGAACTGGGTAACCTGGATATAACCAAACTTTCTGATTCGGACTTTTTGTTTGACAATCCTTCAGTGCAACATTCGAACAATTCACATTTTGAGTTCCCGGATTATTCAACGCCCGAAGTAACAGAAATATTGGAAGATGGTTGGTTGGGCACATCGTTGTGTTCGTTGATCTCAACTTAGTGACTTCTGTTGACTTACTTTTCACGTATCATAGTGCAGTGTCATCGATGACCATCCTTTTCTCAATGTTACCCATTTGTTGTTATTGCCTCGCGGCACGGACCAAAAGATACTTTAATTTTTTATATAAATATGTACATGTCGTCAATATTTATTTTATATCCATTTAACATAACGTTGTGATGATATTATAGCCATTTTGATGAAGCCACGTTGGACGCTCGTGTACTGCGATGTAACTATTTTCAAATTCGCGTTGGATTACATGCGGCGATAACGTTGTAATGTGTGCAATTAGAGACTGGTGCAGAGAATTTCAATTCTCAAACGTAAGATTTTTATATACTTTATATTATGATATTTTGAATTTTGTTGATTACTAGATTAGCATGCATGCTAGTGGCAATGTTGGGTAGGAAAAGGCAGTACAAACAAATAATGAAATGGAAAGTGGTACTATACCTTCATAGTATACTTTGTCTGCGTAATAGTACACACTAGTACACACAGATATGCCTAAAAACTAACACCAGCATTCACTGGCCTCCCTTCATCGTATATTTTCTACGCGCCAAGATGCGAATCTCGCCGCTAATTGGTACAATGACGTCATTGTAACAATTACAGGATTGTATAGGTGCGGCTGGTGAATGAATAATGTTAGTTTTTAGGCTTATTTGTATGTACCATGTGTAGTGTGTACCATTAGGCACACTAAGTTTATTATGAAGGTAGAGTACCAGATTTTGAGATTAGCACGCTTTCAAAGAGGAAGGGCAATTGTTGTTATTTGTAGGTTTTTAAAAAGAAAATGCATTATAAAATAGGCTATCATGGTTGAACTTCATGCTGTACTACATATCACGTAGATATTAAAATTGGTTTCTAAAGTGCTCCAACGCAAAATTTACTGATAAAGTGACGTCATTTCATTTGTACCACTTTTACCACTTTAAAATCAGTACTTTACTAGTAAAAGTAGCACTATAAATGAAGCTGTGCTAAAAATTCATTATGAGGTTTGATACTTTTGCGCTTTTTTACATTTGAATGTCATTAAAAGTCATACTATTATGCACATTATTTTGTGTTTAATAGACTTTTTGTTTACATAAGATTGCATCCACCAGATTCCGTCTACGTAGTACGTAATGCGTATTACCAAAACAAAAACAAATTTACATGACCACGAATTGAAATTTTAGCAATTTTAAACCATGTTACATTTCTCGCATTGCACGTGTACAAATGACAACAATTGTTCTATTATAATGTTTCATTTCTTTAGTTTTACTTTTGACGCAATTTTATTTGCTCACCATATTGTTTTTTGTTTTCTTTTTATTAACACCACTAATCCATATGTTTAGCAACTGTTTTATGTTCGTTGAGTGTTCAGGTATTATTCTAACCACACAATGTGATCGAAGCTAATTTTTATACGATCTAATTCTACTGTAGATATTCTCTCTGTACATAATTTATTCTTGAATCTTGAGCGCCATATCTTAACTTGTATGATATCATGTTGATAGTAGTAGAGATACTTGCTATACGACTATACGTTACTAACATTTCACTCTATTACTCTATTGAAAAGGTTCGGTGACTTCGGTCACATGCCAACACCTACTGCCTGACGTCATGAAATGTTGACACGAGCTATACTACTAGTAGCTGGTAGAGTTGATAATAATGCTAATCCATTGTGGTTTGTTCTTTCAGTTTTGATAGTCATTGTTATTATGTTTCTAATTTCTATACTGTTTATAAACGTCATGGTTTTTGAATTTGCCAAGTTGACTTTGTAGATGACAAGTAGTGTTATATATCATAGTTCGTGATAATAAAGCCAAACTGGTTTTTCATAAATTTCGTGGGTAGACATTGTTATTCTAATGATTAGTTGTGTACAATACAGTAAAGCCTAAATTCTACGTTAGCTACCAATTAATGACCCATTTGAGCCATTTCCAAAGGTCTGACATTCCAAGAATCTCCTTGTTTAATTGTTTTGTTTCAATTATTGATGTTTTACAGTTATTTGTTCTTCGTTTTGCTATCCGATCATAACGTTTCAAGTTCAACCCAACACGTATTGTCTGCTATAATTATTGTTGTCTATCCACGAAATTTGTACTATATTATTATTGTCTAATAGTAGTGTAACCAACAGTAGGCTGCAATCTTAATATATTAATATAGAGTCTATAAATAATGACGATTGTGTGTATTTTATTTGTTATACTCCAATGATTGTAATAAATTTGTTACGGCTTTAAATCAATTCATATTTTGATACTTTAATTTATATTTATATGTAGAATAAAACGAATATCAAGATGTTTGCAAAAAAAGACAGCTGGAACATTTTGAGAGATAGTCACTTCATTCAGAAGATACACCAGTCCGTGAGAGTCTGTGACTTTTCATTTAATCTCAACATTATCAATGTCACTTTACTAAACTTTACTTTACAAAATTACAATAATTTGCTGTCAGTCACATCACAACTTTACAAGCCATGGCTGTTATCTGAATTGGCTCATCCTTAAAAATGTCCACACGTCTTTTGCCAATATGTAGTGTATCAACTGGTGTACATTACCATAAATTAAACATGACTTAAAAATGGAGCTTTACTAGTAAAACACATGTCCATCTCCTATCTCCACTGAACCAGTGCTAAAAATCATTTTTAGGTCACGTAAATTTGTTGGTATTATGTGTTTTTGTTTTGGATATCAATGTTTATTTATTTACAAACAAAAACAAAATGAACGTTTACCACTGCTAGAGTGGCGATAGGTGATGGACATGTCTTTTAGTAGTAAAGCACCGTTTTACTTTTAAACCATGTTTAGTCGAGGGGACTGTACATAAGAATTAAGATGATTACAAGTATTAATGTAAAGTTTGTATTTTTTTCAACAAAAAATACTGCAAACAGTCGAGTTTCATAGCTACAATATGTCAAACTTATAACTACAAAACTAGAAATAACAAGGTGTTATATATTGTACAGTGTTATTGTTAGGATTACAATATTAATATATTGAGATTCGAGACCACATCGGATTTGTAAGCTACTGTGATTTAAAAAAGGATTCAAAATCAGGGACAGAACATGACGTTGTGAATATCCATGAATTTAATGTGTCGCGCAATAGAATAGAAATCAAACTTTATATCAAAAACATACTACACACTGTAACACACAGCCACACATACACACAGGGCACAAACTACAACATTCACCATAGTGATAGTGTAATATGAGTAAAGCATTATGTAGGTTATCTGAAATGAAATCACGGTAAATTTTATTTAATATTATATTATATTGTACACAATAATTAAAATTTGGTTTATCTTTTAATCATATTTCTACCGGATTTTGGACGTTGCAATTTTTTGAATCAAATTTCTAAGTATAGAGTTGAATTGTATCCTAAATAACAGTGACATCCAATTCAATCAAAAAGATTTAGCCGATGAATCTGATCAATGCAGTCATACATTTTACCAAATCGGTTTTATGTCAGATCTACATACTGTACTCGTAACGAGTACCGTACATGTATACCGACGACGTGTATTTATGGATATCTAGTACAACATTATACGAGTACAATAAAAATGATGTAAATTTGGGGCAATTCGGTGCTATGATGATTCGTCCCGATTTATAAATGCCAAGTAGTGCACGATCAATATCAATGCACGCAGTAGTGGCAAATTTATTACCGTATTTTTACTTCCGCAAAAAAAATCGCACATTATACATTTTGTTGAGTGGTACTGTATCTTCATGGTGTACGTTGTGTACTAATGGTACACAGTACGCAATAGTATCATTACAGTATTCATGCTACATGAGTGACTACTACAGTCTACACAACATAAAAACTAGCCTGATGTACCGGTATATTACTGCCACTGGACGCACTATATATCAGGGTAATATCCTTTGCGCGCCAAGATGTGAAAAGCATGTATAATTGGTGTCATTGTCCCAATTATGTTTTAGCATCTTGGCGCGTAATGGATATAACGTTTATTATATAGGGTGTCCAGTGAATGTATGATGGTACATTTAGGCGTATTTGTATGTTCTACTGCGTACCATTATGCACACAACGTACACTATCAACGAACGCACAGTACCACATGTCTTTAAATTGGTTTTGTTTAGAACACTGTAACCTAATGTTGATATCTATATATAATTTTATTTAAAAATACATAATTTGTAGATCTAGTATATTATTATGATTATGTGATCTATTTGTAAAACTTTCATTTGAATTTTCTACTTTTAAAACTGTCTCACATTATCCAAACTAGGCCCTACTCTACGTTATTCTAAACCACCACGCTTCGAATATTACTATTACACACAGTACGCGATTGGTATACAATTTTTCATCAAACATGTTATGAGATTTAGTATGGACACGTATTATAATACTGACTGACTACTGTGTTCGGTTTCGACTGTATGGTCTCGACTGTATTCGAATATAAAAAATCAAAATTTTCATTTGTGTTTGTACTTTGTAGTACAAATATGAATCTTTTGCTGATAATATGTTGAACGTATTGATACGAGCTACTATAATACTATTTTTATGTTTATATATTATATTTATTTTCTGTTTTTCTTGTAATATCTCATGAGCTCTGTATAAATATTATTTCATTTGTAGTAAAATACATCTCATAAGTTTGATTACACGTGTATTTTGTTTGATATTAAACTAGGTACTGTATTTCAATTATTGAAGATATTTCAGTGGATCATTCTATAATGATGCGTCTATTCGCCAGATAAAAGTAAATGATAAAGCCCCTAAAGGATACTGACCCCAAAGTAATGACAACTAATATACTTATACTAACTATTCATATCCTATTTGTAATTTCGTACAGTCACCAACTCATCATAGGGTTTACTCAGTCAGTATCATCCTATGATGCATGTTGTCACCATGCATTTTCAATATGTGCCCTAATTAAAATAGCTAATTGAAAATTTGAAATAGAATTATCCACTGTCAATAATGATTCGTTTAGGCCTATTTATTTACACAATCAATCGATCAATCAAACAATCAATCAATCAATCAATCAATCAAAAACAAACTTGCAGCATATGAGTCATTTGAATTCGCTGCGTCACCTGGACAGTCAGGCAAATGAACCAATCGGTCCGTCAGTCATATCAAGTCAGTCACAGCAGTCAGTCACAGCAGTCAGTAAGCCAGTCAGTCAGCCAATCACTCAGGTACACTCTAGGCAAATAGTCTCTTTTGAGGGATGATAGGGATGGTATTGTCGGTGAAATTAAGCCTACAAGTCATGTACCATCCCTATCATCCCTCAGATACCATTTGCCTGGAGTGACCCTTTAAAGTAAACACTCACAACAAGATGCCACACTAGTGACACCAAAACATCACCATGACCCTACTCTCTGAGACTATGACCCCACCACGACACATGACCAGTGACCACCCACACCACACATATTGATAATTCAGTCACATCAGGTCCATCTCGTTTCTGTTTGTATGCTGTTTTCCTACCGATGATGCATTGCAATTAGTATACACTCCATTGCAAAAAAACCCGAACGGGTAAAAATTGTGCATGTATTTGTTGTCATAAATCAAGAACTAGGGTAGATATTCACACCATATCTTCTACAAATGTTCTACATGAAATGTTAAAGAAAATGGCGTGTCATTTTTTGAGGTCAAGATCAAAGGTCAACCAGAGGTCACATTTGTCTATAAAATGGTCTTTTTTTAAATGACTTAATTTTTCATGATCTAGATAAGGTATGTGGATTATTTTTTGTAGGTGAATTACCAAGCAGCCATACATTCATAGTTTATATTTTCAAGGTCATAGGTCAACATATCAAGGTCATGTGACCACCTTGAAAATTCCCCAAAAATCATGATTTTGGTTTTTTCAAGTGTGACCTTGACCTTTGACGATTTTACATACCCTATGACATATAAGTATGACGTCACGGCATAAGGTAGTTGCATATATTGCATGATTCATAGGTCAAGGGTCAAGGTCGTCCTAAGTCACATATCAAAAATAATCAATATACCTTATCTAGATCCTGAAAAATTACATCATATAAAACAGTCCATTTCCTAGAAAAAATGTGACCTCTGGTTGACCTTTGACCTTGATCTTAAAAAATGACACAACATTTGCTTTAACATTTTATGTAGAACATCTGTGGAAGATATGGTGTGAATGTCTACCCTAGTTCTTGATTTATGACAACAAATACATGCAAACATTTTACCCGTTCGGTTTTTTTTCGCAATGGAGTGTATGCGGCTATAGGCCCTATACCATGTATTGTCGAAGAGTTGCCAAGTCTGGAGGGACATCGGGTTTCCACGTTATAGGTACCGTACAGATACAGTTAAGAAACATTTCCATCCCTTTCCAACGGTACATAGGCTAGCTATAAATTAACTCATGATCGCTTGAGAATACTAAATAACAGCAATTTTGAAAACGTTATAATGAAAATGTACCGGTGTAATTTTTTGTTTGGATGCCTAGTATGCCTACTTCATCATGTACCGTGCATACTTCCACCCATACTGTATTTCAGTTTTGGTCCAAAGACAAAAGCACCCCAACCATCGTACCTCATGACGAACAGTACGCCAACTCAATGGGCAACGGGTATGGCTTCACATTCCGCGATGTCAAATTCGCCAACCTGATGTATCGTTGTGCTCGTACGTATATATAGCTTACGTAAAGAGCTCCAGAAAATCGTTAACCTAATTTTGAAAATAAGTACAAGTCAAGTTCTAGATCTATTCCGCCTTTTTACGTATTGGTGCATCTCAAAGGGGGTAGTATCATCAATGAATCCTTAACGTGTGCATGCATGTACGTGAATATTACAGTACAGTGAATATTACAACCATAATCCATAGCTACCACCTCCCCCATGAGAATATGCCTCCCACACCCCACGACCAGGGCCCAGCGCCCCTCCCACACCCCACGACCAGGGCCCAACGCCCCTCCCACACCCCACGACCAGGGCCCAGTGCCCCTCCCACACCCCACGACCAGGGCCCAGTGCCCCTCCCACACCCCACGACCAGGGCCCAGTGCC
>WNLI01210730.1:0-12722 GCA_025802215.1 Wirenia argentea | reverse complement strand
GCGATCAATTAGGTCAATACATAATAAGGTTAACCTACCGAGCGCTCACAACAATCATACATAATAGCGAGCTCCTGATATTTTTAATACTATTTACAAAATTCTCACAATAACTTATAAATTTGTATTTATATGTACTACATCGTTATAAAATCTCTATGATTAACTAGCATAAATCGGGGTAACTTTGGCTCATTATTTCTTCAACAAAACATACACGAATAATCACACCAATCCATTCTTCACCCTTACATACACCCCCGCGACACTTTTTGTTGTCCCAACAAAATACCATTCATCCATCAAACATCTCAACCTAACCATACTTACACCAATGATAACTGAATATCAACGCATACCCAAAATGTAACCATACTATACATACTCCAAATTAATCGGTATCGTATGTAACATATAAAAACATCCAAATTCCAAACATATTTCAATTATATCTTATTAAAAAATAACAATTAAAATACGAACTATAGCTCGAAATCGCTTAACAAATTACCAACAAGACACAATATCCACTGATATACATTACGTATAACACAGTTTCTATAACATCTAAACACATTACACTCCCACATATCATTCTCTAATCTCAATACAACACAACACAACACAACACATTTCTACATTACCCATACACACACATAGAACAATTATCTTCCTACTTCAATATAATTAAATAAACAAACAAAAATTAAATAACATAAAATAAAATAAAGATAAATAACAAAAAAAAAATTAAATATAACAAGATAATAAACAATAAAATAACAATAACCACCTCTCACAACTCACAATAACACACACCGTTCTACCTACTATTCCCTTTCTCCACAATCCCACTCTTAATGTATACATCTTATTTAGAATTTATCAGACAATAAAATGAATGCAAAATCTTAACCATAATCACTTCATTAACTATCCTCGACTTTACGTGCTAGAAAGAAAGTAAATCGGCTAATTATTACACTTCTCACAACACTTTCCACTCTCTACTCTCCGACACCCGTTCACACTACGTAATTACATTACGTAAATCATTACTTCCCCATAAATTAATTGTAACATCCCACATTAGTTTCCCTAGAATAGTACTCTACTGACATTTTCGCACGCAGTAAACGTGCTATACATTTTATCACATGAACTATCATGTGACACATTTTATTTAACATTACATATATTATTTACAACATAACATCATTTCATGTTTTCGTAACATGAATTTCCATACTCCATATTTATTGTGACGTCGTATTTCCAAGTACGGATTTTGGCAACCGTAAAGGATTCGAATGACATCCAGCCCCTCGTCTACTACTTTTACGTACCACTGGCTCATCTGAAACTGGTATTACAGGGATTCTGGTTTCGGGACTAACCTCACGTTGAGGGGGCGTAATTACATCGTACTGCCAAACCTCAACAACAGTATCTTCGTCCTCACTCCTGTTTCTACCATCATCACGAATTTTCAATAATTCTGTTCTATGAACGTTTCGAACAGGTCCCTGACCATCCGGAAGCTGTACACTGTACACATTTTCTTGTAGTCGTGCAAGCACAATGTACGGCGTTGCATTCCACTCATCTTTTATTTTCCTACTTCCAGGATCATGATTCCTGAGCACTACTATCGATCCTTCAGCAATTGGCTCAACAGGTCGATGTCTGTCCGAATTGTTGTACGTTCTACGTCTTCGTTCAGCTTCCTTAACCAAATTATCTCCAGCAATTTTGACAACTTTATCGATCCTCTTGTGATGATCTGACACGTATTCAACATCGCTGTTTCTAACGGGAAAACCTCTGTCTTCACAACTCAATTCGTAATCTATCGGAAGCTTCGGTTCTCGTCCAAACAACACAAAATACGGAGACAATCCAGTCGACGAATGCGGCGTACAGTTATACACATATACAAGTTCTGGTAGATATCTAGGCCACTGACGCTTCTGCTCAGCAGAGAGAGTTTTCAATCTATCATGCATCGTTCTGTTGAATCTCTCACATTGACCATTCCCTTGTGGATGATACGGAGTCGTCCTCGTCTTCTTAATCCGATAGATTTTACATAACTCCGCTACCACCTTGCCCTCGAAGTCACGACCTTGATCGCTATGCAATCTACTAGGAATTCCATATACCAAGAACCATTTGTTTACTAACACTTCTGCTACAACTGCAGCTTTCTGATTTCGACACGGAACAGCTTGAGTGAACTTAGAGAACAAATCAGTCATGACCAAAACATCCTCGTAGCCATTCGATGATCTTTCCAACTTCGTGAAATCAATAGCCAACACTTCCAACGGTTTCGACGCAAGAAAACTAGCAATTGGTGGTCTCACTTTCGGTAACGGTGCTTTGGCAAGAGTGCATCGCTCACATCCCAAGATCCACATTTTAACATCCTTGGTCATCGTTGGCCAAAATACTCGATTCCTCACCAACGCCATGGTACGTTCTAACCCTTGATGTCCAGCCAGGTCATGTAATGAATTTACAACGTGATTTTGCAATTTCTTCGGTAACAACAACTGATGAATTTCTTCCAAACCATCAAGTTCAACTGTTCGATACAAAGCTTCGTTTTGCACAACTATATCATCCCACATCTTCAATAATCTCCGCACAGAAGGTTCTTCCCTTTTCATTTGACTAGGTATCGGTTTCCTTCCTAAATTCCACCAATATAGAAAGCGACCAATGACACGATCCTCAGTCTGAAATTTTCGCATTTCCGGTCCTGTATAAGTAGGCAAAATGGATGACGAAGCAATTCCTTCAATTTGCTGTATTCGCATCTCTTCCAAATGAGCCCTGACTTGAGTTTTCTCATTTTGTACATTTTCAAATTCTTTCTTTGGTATTGCCGACGTTTTAGTGACATCTTCCATCGCAATTTCCACTTCTTCTCGTGGTATCCTACTCAATGCGTCAGCACTTTTATTCGAAGCACCTGTCCGATACTGAATTTCGAAGTCAAACTGTGCCAATTGAGCAGCCCATCTCATCTCTGTCGCTCCCAACTTCGCAGACTGGAAATGACTGAGCGGATTATTGTCTGTGAGTACCACAAATTTGGAACCTATCAGATACTCTCGAAACTTATCAGTTATCGCCCACTTCATTGCTAACATTTCGAGCTTCATTGAACTGTACTGCGGCCAATTTCGTTCTGACGGTCTTAATCCACGAGATGCATAACAGATGACCACTCTTCGACCATCTTGTTTTTGACTGAGAACAGCTCCCAAACCTGCAAAACTAGCATCAACCTCTACTATGAACGGTAGATCGAAATTTGGATACCCCAACACCGGAGATGAAATTAAACACCGTTTCAACTCAGCAAAAGCAGAATCGCACTCCTCCGACCATTTAGCTTGAAATTCACTGTCTGTCAAAAATGTCTGTCGTTTCTTTCCTTTCTTTCCAGATGATCCTAACATCGCATTCAACGGCGCAGCAATTTGAGCAAAGCCAGGCACAAATCTACGATAGTAACTTGCAAGTCCCAAGAAAGATCGCAACTGTTTCTCCGTTTTTGGCGTCGGATAATTCTCTACCGTGCTTATCTTTGCCGGGTCTGTCTTTATTCCATCACCCGAGACAAGATGACCTAAGTACTGAACCTCTCGCTTGAAAAAGTTACATTTAGATGGCTTCAACTTCAACCCATGCTCTGAAAGTTTGGTGAACACATACTCCAATCGAGCGAAATGCTCCTCAACATCTCCTGAGAACACCAATATATCATCTAGATATATCAGAAGAATTTCGAAGTTTTTCTCATGGAAACATGCCTCCATCAATCGTTGAAAGGTAGAAGGACTGTTACATAATCCCATGGGGAGCCTAATGTACTCAAATAAGCCACCAGTTCCAACTCTAAACGCCGTTTTCTCACGATCGTTTTCATCTACGGCTACCTGATAATATCCTTGCGCCAAATCAAGCGAACTGAAGTACTTCGCACCATGAAGAGCCTCTAATGCCTCGTCTATACGTGGCAGAGGATACGCATCCTTAACCGTTTTCTTGTTTAGCATTCTGTAATCTACGCACAACCTGAGCGAATTATCTTTCTTTCGCACAAGAACAACCGGAGCAGCATAAGGGCTAGTACTAGGTTGTATAACTCTCTGATCCAACATTTTCTGAATGTGTTCCTTAACCTCCGCCATCAAATTAGGTGGCACGCGTCTATGCGGCACTCTGATGGGATATTCATCTTCAGTAATGATCCGATGCGATATCAAATCAGTATATCCAAGATCATCATCATTCAAACAGAACACATGCTTATTCCGATACAACAACTCTCGAAATTTTACAACTTGTTCTGAGGTGAACCCCGTTACATCGTATGATATTTTATCCATCAAGTCAAAGTCTTCTTCCACATCTATTTCAACTGCTTGAATTTGATTAACACTCACTTGGATTTGCACCTCTTCGTCACTTTCCAATATGTCAAGCTTATTTTCAGATGAAAGCACATCAACCTCAGACACAACTCCAATTCTACATCGAGGCGCCAACCACACATCTTCAGAACCCACATTCATCAACTGTACAGGAACTTTCCCATGTTTGATTTCTACACATGAACTGACCACATGCACATTCCGAGGCATAGATCCCGCAACCTCACCACGAACATCTTGTACAATTCCAACAGTAGACAAGTTACAACGCTTAGTCGTTCCAAACACCACATATCTCGATCTAGCAGGAACACGAACTGGTGAAGAACCTAATTTGACCATACTCACTTTTAGCTTCTCTTCTGACTGATCAGATTTCACAGACGCATACATTCGACAACAGATAGGACTAGTTAACACTTTCGCCAATTTATCATCTTCAGAGGCAATCGACGGATCACACTTCAACATACCCTTAAGCAACTTGAAAATATTGCAACCTAGAACTATTGGACAATGCTCTTTCCTTGCCCGACCATCTTCACTTTTTGGATCATCAACCACTAAGAAAGCTACCTTCGACAACGATTTACCAAATACCGTCATATCCAACTCAGTGAAACCTATGTACGGAATTTCAAGATCGTTCGCCCCAGTTATGGACAACCACTTGGTCACGTCATGAACACGTGGCTCACTCTTCAAAATATCCCTGTAAAAGGAATATGTGACCGTCGAAACTTCGCTGCCAGTATCTAGCATAGAATTAACATGCACCCCTTCAATTTCAACTTCATAGATAGGAGACGGACCAGTAAGCTTTTCTATCAATATTTCCCTACTCACATGACTCGACAAATTATCATCAATCACAGAATTCGTACTGGATGAACTTGCATTTCGAACACCTCCCGACCCTCCTGGCGGATAGAAATTACCACGAATAGGCGGCGGCCCAACACCTTCTCGACCTTTTTTCAAGACAGGACACGAGTGACGCATATGACCATATCCATAACAAGCGTAGCATTGTACATCTGCCATATTTCTTTCATATGTACGTGCACGTGACGGCATATAACCGAACTGATTACCTTGTTCATGCTGTGGCTGCGACGAATTCGTCTCAGTAGTAGTCTGTCTACCTTTCAGACGCTCAACTTCATCCCGCAGATCTTGCATCTGTTCTTTCAGTTGCTTCACTTCAAGGCTGTCAGTTTTCTTTGTCTCTACCAACTCAGAGCGAAACTTTGTTGCTCCCTGATCCTCGGTCCATCTCATAACATTTTTACGGAAATTTGTAAACGTCATATCGGGATTATCAATCGCACATTTTCTCATTTCGCGTGCCAACTGCCTATCTTTAACTCCATCAATCATTCGCTCTCGCAACACTATGTCGCGTTCCCCCAATGCTTTCTTATCTTTCTTCACTACCGATTCCGCCATGCGCATTAGCACGCGCGAATAATCCTGCAACGATTCCCCTTCTCGTTGATCACGCTGGTAAAAATGCTGCTGCAAGCTAGCCACTGACTCACTCCCCTGGAACGCATTCTTGAGGATGATGAACACCTTATCCGCTGTATTGCGCTCAGCCTTCGGCATTACCATCACTTCTTCTTTTGCCTGCCCTCCCAGACTATCCATGACTAACTGCAATTTACTATCTTCATCACCTGTGGTTCGAATCTGACCTTCTATATCATCTATCCAGTCTAATACCTCAAGATCTCCCTCCCTCACCGGTCGACCATAGAATTTTATGACCCGCCTCTCCTTAGTTACAAATACAGTCTTAGTCATAGTTTGATTACGTTCATATCTTTAACACTAAACCCAATTGCAATGTCGCATGTAATGCTCTACCATTTGCAACATGACTGATATTATCAGGACGCCAATTTTAATGATATGCCAGAAATACTGACAGTTGGTCCGGCTTAAGGTTTGTGCGATACCGCCATGGCCTCGCGCAGTCTGCCTGGCAGATGAGTCTGCCTGGCAGATGAGTGTTGTCCAACTGTTGGTAGACGCCACAGCAAAATAAAACCAAAATTTTTTCCATCATTCACTACAAAATTACTGGAAATAGACCCCGTCAACAGTGTACGCTGGTGGGGTTTTTTCGCCCCGTTCATACGGGGTTTTTCCCCACCAACAACACGAACCAGTTACTATCACCTTTTTTTCTACCCCCGTGGCGTAAATTAGCTAAGCTAGATACACGCCACGTTAAACTATTCATACAAGAAGAAGAACATTAGGGTTGGGACGGGATGTCGTTCTATATTGTAGCAGACCGGAATAGTAGTTCCGGTTCATATCAATTGTGTTCTACTGCATTCCGTCCGGTACAATATAACGTTTTGGCCATCGAGCCTCGGCAGTCTCAGCTAGGAGTTAGTCCATCTACCGACGTCCGACGAGGCATAATCAAATCACTGAAAAATTGTTTTAAAGTGGGTGTCTTAATATTCGGTACATTTATTGGTGGGTGGCAACTTAGTACGTTTTCGCTATCATCTAATTTGTGATTTAATTTTCACAGACGATGGAAATTTTCATTTATGAAGAAAATTGATTGCATTCAATTTCACATTTTTGAACTGTTATGATCCATGCCAGTAATTTTAGTCCGTTCCTAAAACTATGGATACTGGATTACTGGTAACGCTCCGTTCCGGATCACAAAAACTCAGGTTCTGACAACACTAATCATATCAGTATTACATGTCGTAGTTTACGTCAGACATCGTCAGTTGACAGTACCGAATGTTCGGTCGATGAACCCAATAGAAAAACTAATTATTATACAATCATGCCACGGTGGTTACTGTTGTGACTGTGAGTACTACTGAGTACAGTAGCTGCTAGCTACATATAGTATCACTAGTGTGGTACCCTAAGCACCCAACCCAGTTAACACCAATTAATTTCGTTCAATTTAAGCAACCACGGTGGTTACAGTTGGACTTGTGACTATGAGTACTACTGAGTACAGTACCTAGTGGCTACGTGTTAGTGTTACCCTATGTAGTATGGGACCCTAATATACCCAACCCAGTTAAAACCAATTAATTTCGTTCAATTTACGCAATATATTTTGTTATGGATCCAAGATAATACACACTACGAACTGATTGATCCTATCTAATAATTGATCAATAATACCGCACTGTAGTCACACAGTGCTGTACGATATTCTATTCATTAATTCACATTCCATACAGAACAATACACTACGCCGTAACGACGTTTCCCGTATTACCCGTATTACGTGGACTCAGTGTGAACCCGCCGTATTGACTGACGACTGAATTGATGAGCGACCGAGCTGTGGCAGGTCATACAAATTTTTTGCAAAGCGCCGAAATTATGCTTGAGCTATTTTATAGTACGTTGAAAAAATGCTGTATATTATTGCTTAATCTCACAAAATAATAATGTATAAAAACATGTTATAACACAGAAAACGCAAACTTGTAAGCAGACTTTGTAAACAACCTGCTTCGGATATGCCAAGTTCAATAACTTTAGAATCTTTGGATACTATACTGTAGGTTCACTGACTCGCCGTTTTATAAATATTTATCAAATATTAATATTACGCGTCTCGGGGCTTCAATATTCTCTTTTGCCTCTTGTGAGGCTGACAGTCCGACTGTAAGCATGTAAAAACAGATGTAAAAATGCGTGATGCCATCCACTATGTAAACTTTACGAGACTACGTGCCAAATTAAATCGCGTACAATAAAATCGATTCATTTATCATTTCGCACACAAACTAACAGAATTTCAATGAATAGTATTCTTATTTCTTTTTTGCCATTAATTAAAATTTTTGGCATTATACATTAAGCAGGGACCAGAATGGACGAATTGAATCCGCACTGTGATTACTGACTAGTCATGGTTGGCGAAAATTGGCACGTAAAAGTATAATTATTTCATAATGTATCCTAATTCAACCGACAAAACATTTCAATCTGACTGCATCGTATACGATAAAATGATGACATTGCAATTTGCAATGGGATTCATTTGCACCGATGTTCTCCCTTGGCAAACAGAATTTTCGATTCGTCAAATTTTCTTAATCGGCGTCTTGCGCCTCTGGTGTACAAAAATCCAAATTTGTCAGTTGATTTAAAATAGAATTAAAATACCATCTTTCTCTCGGTCTGTTTACATTTGTCTAGTCAACGGAAGACTGTAAAAAATTTCCCAAATGGCGAGTTTTTACCACAATAAAAATCTAAGGTTGAAAAACCTATTTATTCAATTATTCAACCAGACTGTTTTGAATCGATATCGAAGCGCATTACACAGTGGAAGAACTTAGTCATGACGTCATAAAAACACACGAAAAATTAATGGTCGTACCTTATTCCCATAATGTTTGTCCCCAGTCCCCACACAGTGGCATTACTAATTATTTTCATTGCTGACCTCAGCTGTCCCCAAGTTGGCCAACACCCCACTAGTTCAACCTTTCTGATGCTATTCCCGTGAATTGGATATAATATTGTCCCATTGGTTTAACAGTGACGATAATGCAATTGTATTGACGGCCATGTTTCGAAATGTTGTTGGCACGAGTAGAGTTCCTAATAAGTAAGGGACTCTAGGCACGAGGTTTACCTTAATCGAACCGATTCAAACGACATTATTGGTTTAATGACTTGGTTGGCAGTTAGTATTTGTATATCTTTATAATGTCTATTATGATTATTTAGTTCAGTGTTAGTGTTAATGATTATACTTTACTGTTGGCATTCCTTGCTAAATGCGTTTTAATGTCTATAATTAACATCTCAAGGACTCTATTTTGTAAGATATCTTTCATAGTAAATTATTCGATCTTAGTTGCTTCGTAATCTCTACTGTAAAATTAAATCCTTAATTTTTATTTCACATTGTGTTACCAGCCTTTCAGGAAGTATTTAAAGGGGTAATTTTGTGTTAGTTTTAGATTTTAGCAGCAATTATTTCCCTTTAACGGTAAAATATTCCCATAATGTTATTCTGTAGTGTTAGCAAATACTTGTACATGTATGCAGTTTTATCCTTGAGAATAAACTTTTAGACCATTTTGTGTAATATACTTGCCCAAAAAAGGTTTTGAATTGAATGATTTTTATGAATTATGATTATCGCTAAATCAATTTGATTGATATAGTATTTCACAACTAACTAATAAATCATAAATACTATCAACATTAATAATTTCAGTACTGTATAACAAATTTATGATCCTGATTTTTAAATCAGTGTAATTTAGTACCCTTATTAAAATTCTTAACTAACATCATCGCACATTGTGTTCGTCTCGTAAATATCCACAATAATGGTTAATACATAACAACAAGAACGCTTTACTACACATCTGCCGGATTACGCAGTTACGCCATATTCACACTATTCGTTACATTGTGTTGTTGACAATGTCGCTGACAATATCCGTCCATAACGGCGTGGTATAATTCTATCGACATAATGACATATTATTTCCCACTTTATGTTATAATCGCTGATGCGTGATTTGTGTTTTGAAACATGATCTTGTAGTTGTAATGTATGCGAACAGCCGACTAGGCTATACGACAATAGTCACAATACGTTGTTAAAATTCAGTGTGGTAAAGTTAGTTTTATTACATCTCGAGTCATTGATATTTTATTATGCTGTTTGTGAAAAAAATAGGTGTTAGGCCTATCATATGGAATGGATAACTACTGTAGTTATACCTTAGTAACCTTACTTGTTATCTTGTGTGCAGTATTTTGCTGCAAGTAACTTTTTGTGAAAATAAAATGTAGGTAGGAGAGTAGAGTTATGGCCGATTGGACTAGCTCAATTTTTGTGTCATATAGTTGGAGTCGGACACAGTCAGAACTTGAGAGTGTGTCTGTAATCAGAGAAGGCTGTGGGTTGTTTTTATGTGGGTTCATTCCCTAACCGAGCTCTCTATGTGCCCTTGGGCAAGGCTGCATAACCATAGCTTAGCCTCAGTCCATGCAGCTGTAAATGGGCACAAATATGAGGCAACACAATTTGAGTTGTTGTAAGGGGCATGCCATCGCCGCAATGCAATGGCCGATTCGTCCATAACAACTTCTACCGCCTTTGAGATACAGCAATACATGTGTAAAAAGATGGTAGGGAATTCTATAAGAAGTTTATGTTCAACATATTATGTGTGTCATTATTGTCATATGCAATTGTTAGGCCTGCTCTGCTCTAGGTATTACCATCAAAATGACACTCCATTTCTTTTTCTTATGTATTACTACTACTAGGTAACATACAAATTTAATGTAATCGACTATCATATACGTAACAAGTAACAAGGTGCATAACAATCGATCAATGTCCATCATTATAAATTTAGTAATTTACGTTATTCTATTATTTGTAGTAGTTGTATGACGCGGTATATATTTTACTATGTCAGGTATCATAGTACGTTTAATTAAATAGTGGTTTGCTGGTTAGTGGTTACTGTACGCGGTATTGTCACAGTCACATGGTTTAGGTGCGTAATTGATATTTGAACATGTCGATTATATAAGGTTGTTAAAATGTGGATTACAACAGCTGTGTGAAAGTGTAATGTAAGGTGAGCATAATTATACTATATACAGTAGTCACTGTAAATACGGTAATGTTTTATGCAAGTGGACTACGCGCACAAACACAATTTGGCTCTGCCACACAAGTCATCACCACACTACACAATACATAGCACCACAGCACTCGACCACAGTTATATCACCACATCGTCCTTCGCATGAGACCCTAAAGCGAGGTGCCATGTTCTCAACCTCACCTTGCAATCTGCATTCTGCATACTGACCTGAGGCATGTAAAAAATCATGTAGGCCTCTTTCGTAAAAAAGAGGTTAGACAGACCATATTTCACCTATTTTCTTTTGTTTACCCCCATCGGGCCATCACCCTTTTATTTTCACGTAACTGTGTATAAGCAGGGAAATGGCCGTACGGCCCGCACACTGGCGCACAGACCACAGGGTGCAATGACAGTCATATCAAATTGCCTGCAGCCTACGTGGCACAGTAAGCACACCATCGCACATTGTGTGGTACTACAGTGCGATGTGATTGTCCTTCTGAACTTCTGATCACTGAACAGTGAACAGTTTTTCTGTGCCACACAAGTGACACAACACCATTGCATAGACTATACTATGTAGTATATTGGTCAAAAAAAGAAACATGCAACCTAGCTAAAAGTATTATTGTTCATACTCTATCATCTATGCATGTAATCATATTTATTTTAGGCACCTGTTCATATTCTTGATGGGTATATTATTAATCATAATATTATCACACATTTTCACATACTTCATATAATTTTATGACAATTTTATGGCTCACACTATACATACACATGAGTAACATGATTGCAATATCTAGTGTAATAATTGGCAGTATGTACCAGGTAGGTATACAATAATTACAATACTGTACCCATGAACAATGTTATAACACTACTAGTTCAATAGTCAATAGACTCAATACATCACACAAGTGAATTTAATATTATCCTAATTTTGTTGGGTATTTCTAAAAAATAACTGCTCCGATTTTTGCACCCTCATATCCCATATGTTTTGACGTATCACAATATGTCTGGAAATCAAGGTTTTGATATAAGGCATGGGTCTAAAAAGCAGTGCAAAAAATTTAAAAAAGACCCCTTCTCTTGTCAGGATAAGGGTAAAAAGTTTATAATTTTTCTTTCAACACTTTCATCTTTTGTTTGTAGGCCAATTTTTAATCTTGACCGATTGTGACCGAAAGTTATTAGCATGTATCATTGTGTTATAGATAGTAATATAGATGTAGGGAATTTTATATTAGAAGGAAATAGAGCGAGTAGTAGGGGATTTTCACAAATAATTTCTCATCTATTTCCCTTGATTTGTAACTGATGACTAACTGTTGTTAGTTGTTAGTTGTTACCCTAGTTTTCCATATTTCAATTCATGTTATTGCAATATTTACTCAATGCTGATTCAGTGTTAACTTCTAGATAGCCAAAGACATATATTATGAAAGTTTATAATTCAATTACTGGACAGTGGACACTTACTATACACAACGACGTTTCGGCTACGTCCCATAACCTTAGGATGGCCCATTGTCAACTGTTGGAAGTTGATCCACTGGTCGTCAAGGGTGGATCACGTGACAGGCGGCGAGAAACGTTGTTAAGAACGAACGTAGAAGCCATCACTGAACAA
>WNLI01210619.1:0-12723 GCA_025802215.1 Wirenia argentea | reverse complement strand
TTGAAATTTGAAATTTTATTGAAACCTTCCCTGCACGACGTACAGGTTTTAGGTAAAACAGTAAAAACATGATTGTAATAAAGAGACACCGTAAGATGTACACGTAAAAACTATAGTACTATACATACTGACATCGCGGAGCCTTGCACACATACTAGTATTTAATTGCTGCTATGTGGTGTTAATTGCCACATTGAAAAATATTGTATACAAAACTTATAAATACAGTAGGTAGTCGCAAAAATTACGAATGTAAGCTATTTATTAACAACAGTAAGCTCATTGTTCCTGAAATCCGTTGCCATGTTCAGAAATTTTGCCAGAATTTTAGTGTTTTCGCTTTGGAATAGTATGTACAATTTTGATAGAGATGGTTGAACTCGATAGTACTTTGGTAAAATGGTGCGACGAATCTCGGAAAGGGAAGGACATTCAAGACAAAAATGAAATTCGTCTTCAACTTTTTTCGAATTACACAATTTACAAAATCTTTCTAATCTTAATTCTTTTGTGTATCGGCCTTTTTCAATTTGCAGGTCATGGCTACTGGTTCTAAAACGAGTGATTAGTCGCCTGTGTTTTACACTCAATGAATTAAGGTATTCTTCAAACACTAGTTCACTTTTTATATTACGGTAAAGGTCGAGCTTAATGTTGGTTTGTATTTCATTGCGCCATGTTTGTACTTCATTATCGAACAATCGATCTTTCATATGACAAATATCGTGTATGCTACATTTGTTATTAATCCACAGATAACTCAAGCCTAAATTGTCAATTGTCTTCTTAATGTTATTCAACCAGGGGCATGATTTGAGTGTAACACGAGACCAGGCATACGTAGCGGCGAGAAGCGGGTCTGTAGTATTGGTGAGCCTTGCCCAATAGGACAGGGCTCGCCCTACGCAAACGTGCTTTACTGTCGTCATGCCTGTTTCACCTCGTGTAGCACAATTCGCTGTTCCGGATTTCACCTGTAGTAATTGCTTAAGAAATTGTAGTTGCAGTGTTTCTAAACTCGTTATATTTGTAAAAGCCCAAACTTCGGAATTATATAGCATTATTGGGAGAACAGTTGCTTTGAAAATCTCAATTTTGTTAAGTACAGACATTTCTTTGCTGTAAATAATTTCGGATGATGAATACAAAGCACCGTTCGCTTTATTTTTTAATCGTGCTATGTTGTTATTGAAGGATCCCGTGTACGTGAGCATAGTTCCAAGATACAAATATTCGTCTACTACTTCTATAATATCTTTTCCAAATTTCCAAACATTTTGCCTCTGCTTACTACGCCTTTTTTCAAATACAACAATTTTTGTTTTGGCGATATTGATCTTTAAATGCCATCGTTTACAATATTGTTCAAGATTACTAATTTGGGTTTGGAGACCTTGGGGTGATGTTGAAAAGAGTACAGTGTCGTCAGCGTAGAGGAGAGAATGGATGGATATATCATCACTAACACGAACGGCGTCAATGTTTCCTGATTTCGTATGTTCGCTGAGATCATTTATATAAAACAAAAACATTAATGACGAAAGCGGATCCCCTTGTTTAACTCCTGCGGTGATATCAAATTCATCCGAAAATGAGCCGTCTTTTTTAATGCATCCTTTCACATTTTTATAAATGGCCTTTATCATATTGATCATTTTTAAACTGACCCCAAAGTACGATAGTTTTAAGAATAAATAATCTCGATTTACACTGTCAAACGCTTTTCTTAGATCCACAAAACAAGCGTAAATTTTTCTCGATGACGAAATATAATGTTGAATAATTGACGTTAATATAAACACACAGTCAGTTGTTCGTCGATTTGTTCGAAAACCATATTGACAGCAATCTAAAACGTTGTTTGATTCAGCCCAATTCATTAGACGATTGTTCAATATTGACGTCATGTATTTGCCAAATCTACTGGACAGGCTGATACCTCTGACGTCATCAGCGCTTGTGGGGTGCGGTTTCTTTGGTATGGGTACAATGATGGAACTTGACCATTCACATGGGAAGATTGCATTAATAAATATGAAATTAAAGATAATTTTCATGTAATGGACCACTTGATCGTTTGCTTTCTTGAACATTTCAGCTGTCATACGGTCAACTGCTGAACTTTTATTATTCTTGCTGTCGTCAATCACCATTTGAATTTCTAACAAACTAATTTCAGAATCTAAATCTAGATTTTCGTTATTAGTCACAGTCTTGTAAATATCACAAACATTCATCAAATTATTTTCTTTGAATAATTCCTCGAAATGACGTTGGAGATCACGTACATCTATATCAATAGATGTTGACGTTTTCTTGTTTTTTCGAGTAATTGTTTGTATCTCTTTCCAATACATTCTCGTATTTGTTCGAGCTAAATTAAATAACCGCGATCGTTGATTTTTTTCAAACTGTGCTTTAGTTTTTTTCTTAATATCATTATAGACCTTGCGTGCATCTGTGAACACGTTCCTGTCTATTATATTACGATAAAACTGATTTTGAATCCTTCGAAATTTCGTTCGCGAATTAAGACATTGTTCCGTCATCCATCTGGATTTATTTGGGTCAGATCTTATTCGCACGAGACAGCACGATTTACTAGTTTCGTACAAAAAATTACTAAAATCACTCACTATATTTCCTATGTTGTTTATAGATAAATACTCGTCATTTGTTAGTGAGGATAAAGCTGAATCAATTTTAACACTTTCTTTCTTGTATAATTTACTTGTGTTTTCATTCCATACCATTTCTTTCCGAATCTTAACTTTCCCTGTATCATTTTCGCGGTTGCACGCTATTTTTGACGTGCGTAACTTAAACAGTAATGGACCGTGATCAGAAAATTCATTCTTCTTCCCAACAATCATTGAAGGTATCAATGATACGTTAATAGAGTCATCCACTATTAAGTAATCAATTGTACTGACACCTTTTTTATTACAAAATGTGAAGTCGTCACTGTAACTGTTATTCCCAATCGTACATCCATTTAAAATATACAATTTGTTCGTCTGACAAAACTGAAGGAGTTTTCTACCAAATAGATTTATCTCCTTATCCATGGAATGCCGAATGTATAATCGGGAGTTGTTTACCACATCGACGTGAGATGCGTTATTGTAACGCTCCTGTGTATCGTCGATGATGGTGTTGAGAGAACCTGTGCGACCGTTGAAGTCTCCGCACAACAATACTTGACCACGTTGTGACATACTTTTCACGTGTTGCTGTAGAACGTGATAGTGATAGTCAATGTCCTTATCATTATAAAACGTAGAATTTGTAGGTGGTAGATACACAACCACCATATACAAGTCATCACTTAGACCAAGTGCCACTTTATTAATTCTTAACGTGAGAAAGAAATCATAGTCGTTTGGTATATGAGAAAGGATTGTTTCCAACTGCTGTTTATACCAGACTAATATCCCTCCACTTCCTCTTTTTGCGTATTTTGACAGCTTAGATCTATCCTTTCGTAATTCTAAAAATCCACTGGGTGTGATATTACTTCTATTAATCCGATTCTTCTTTTTGCATAACCATGTTTCTGTTAATAATACAATGTCATTTGAATTGACAATTTTCAAAAAATCTTTATCGTTATATTTACAAACAACGCCACCAGCAACGTTCCAGGCACATATGTTCAATGCACTTACATTGTCAGGTAATCTGCCATCTGGACTACAACTGGTATCGATAGGTTTAGTATTGGCATTATTATACGTTTCCATACGTTTATTTAATTTTGACGCATGAGTAGAATATGGCAACTTCGACGTACGTAATGATGCGGAATGATTATGATTATTATTCTCATTATTGTTATCGTGCGCATTCGCTGTACGATTAACAGTGCAGTCTCAGTATCTTTGTAGAAGTATGCCAGTTCTCTTGAGATCGTTATCTGATTCGATAACGACGGTTTTCGGCGGTGATCGATCTGTTGCGTAGAGCTCGCATCGGATACCGCCTCCGACAATGGTGGTTCGTTTCACTGACGAAGAACGACGGCAAGCCGTCAACAGTCGCGCTTGGTCTGGGGTCAGGTCTGGGTTAATGGATACGTTGTACCATATAGAGTTGACTAGCCACCGCTTGTGCGCCATAACCTCTCGAACCGCCTCTTGCGTCTCAAACTCCACCAAAACGTGGCGTGATTTGTTCGTGCGATAAGGACCCGTACGACGGATAGATCGTATGTTTCGCCGAGTTAAACGACATCCTATATATCCCAGCATTTCCATTATCACGCCATCTAAATTTTCATTATTAACTTCACGAATATTTATCATTCGAAGAATATAATTTGGTGCGGCTTTGTCCTTACTTGCTCTCACATTTGGAAGTATTTGGGCTTTGTCATTTTTGTATTCTGCCTCTAAATTGCGCAAGCGTTGGCGATTGCTATCAATGTCAACTTGTAAGTCATTAGACAATTTACTCAGATTTTGTAGACAGATGTCCATTTTCTTCTCAAGCACATTTTTGTCATGTGTTTCGGACACACGGCTATTCTCGTATGACCTCACTGGAGTTGACAACACTTCATCCACGACATAATACACGGGAGTATCGTCATCATCAGGGGCTCGCGACTCCAACTCCTCGTGGTCGTGCACAGTGGAAATCGCATCGTATGCAGTCATTCCAATGATCGATGATGAGACGGGCTCTTTGGTCCGGCGCGACTTGCCTTTGCCTCGTTTGTGGGTGCTTTTGGGTTTCAGAGCTGAAGTAGACCGTGAGAAATCAGAAGTAATCGCCGTCCCGTTTACCTTGATTTGGTCCTTGCTCCGAAAGTCTTTCGTAATCACTTTGCAGGTTCTCACTAGCTTCACATGTTTACTTGTTTCGAAAAGATGTGGCGGGTGATTATGAAAGCTGCTTGACTTTTCAAGGCATGAAGATATTTCTGGTACACCTGTATCCACCGTTAGGCTGAATATCGCCGTGTCGTCATATTTGGGTGAACAGACGATAGCTATCGCCTCCGGAAGCATACGCTGATATGCGCAATGCGTATGCATATCGACACTCGAGAGAAAGACCGACTGCGTGGGATGGGTATGTATCCAGCCGATGGTAAGCAGGTCGTGCTGTACTTGGTATTCCAACATTTCTTCCTCACTATACGCCACGCATGTATCGGTCGTCCCCGTCTGTTTTGGTATCAAAACATGCGTAACTGCAAACACATTGTCTGACAGTTTTCCCGCCAAAACGGCGCACGTTTCTACGCCACGTTTCGTGTTATCGTCGGAAAGATTCAAAAATCGTGTCATCGTGTCTTCCGGTACGTCTACTCTTCTTAGTCCAGTTGCTGGGAATTTCGTATCCTGGTCAGAACAAGGCATTACGGAACTGTTCGGTACCGTATCACGAGGATGAGACGGTGACATGTGAGCGAGTGATGAGTCTGCAATTGCGATGGCGAGATTCGGGCGTGGTACATTTGATGTGATTGGAGTTCCTTTGACTCGTTCATCATCAATCACTGTCTTCGTAACGGCGTTGTATTTCCTGTCATGACCGCACGTGTGTAATTCCATGTCTTGTAACCTTTGGTTGGTGTTATCCATCTGTTGATTCAACAGGGCCATAGCGTCATTTATCTCATCGACTAAGAACGCTTGTTGTGTCGATAGGAGCGTTAGTTCGTCGATGATGCTTGAATTTGACACAGCTCCACATTCATGAGATCCATTCTGGTTATTTTGGCACGCTTCGTTTACCATGTGCTGTACTTTCTCCATATCCTTCTCAACGCGTGTTTCCAAACTCGAGATCATTTTGTAATCGGTATCGCATACCTTTTCCAGACTGTCCAGGTGTTTTCCCATGTCAGCAAGATTTTCTCCTGATTCTTTCAACGCATTCTCTTGTGCAGTCATTCTCGCATGCAGTGGAGACATCGATATTTCCAATTGAGAGATTCTGGTGTCGTGCCCGTCTTGTGATTTCTTAATTCCAGCTACCGAGGACATTAATATTACTAACTGGCTGTTCTGTAACTCCATGATTTGTCGTATTCTACGCAGTTCTGCCTCGTATTGGATCACTGATGTGTCTGCACTTTCACCATACAGCGCGTTCGCATCGCCCGGTGTCCATTGTGCTACGTCCCTATTACCACAGAGAACGTAGTCCGGCGTACTCGTGACATGCTCTATGTGTGACGTTGTCGGTCGTGAAGTCGGTGTGCATGTGGTCGGCATATCTGAAATAAAGCTGCACGCTACTCCATCATTCGGTACAGGGGTACACTGTACCGCCTCTTGTACTGGTGTGGCTGATGGACCCGGTGGCGGCAACGTATCTTTGCACAACAACTCCAACGATACATCGCCCGGAACTGACGCGCTCCAAATCGGGCTGTATCCGGCCATCGCTGATCGATCTGGTCGATTCCGCAAGCAGTAACGTAGACTTCTCTCCATCACTACGACGACTAAGGTGCCTTTAAATCCGAAGCAGCGTAAATGACGTCACGAGGCCAGCACCTCCTAACAACCACAATTTGGAGACACTGATTTCCCCGTAAAGATCAGTGTCGGCTAGACATAATGTTATTCAATCAAGGAACGTGTAATGTTATTGAAAATATATTATTACGGTCAAAGAGTTATATCGGTCACGGACTGTCAGCTAACCATGATTGTGCAACACGAACGTAGGTATAGTACACGGAAGGTAAGCACAATACATAGGCCTAGAATGTAGACAAGTGCTAGCCTACACGTAAATCCAATAACTCAGTATCGGAACCACTCGGGGTATACGCTAACAGTACCGATATTGCTTATAATTAAAATCAGCAGAATGTAGGCCCTATAATATCAACCGAAATCAGCTAACAAATACAAAATTATTATTTTTTGGAACAGAAAAAAAAAAAAAATTTCTCCACCATTGCAGATGACGTCATGGTGCAAAGGAAATTATAATATAATTTATGTAATTGTGTCATAATTTGAATATGCAAATGAGTACGATAATTTGGCAAGATGCCAACAAGTGATTTTTAAAGTGAAATGATAATGTATAAACTGCGTGATTGTTTTTAATATTAAAATGTTATTGAATCTACCATTGTACCTCATATTTTCGGCGTGTTTTATCTGTGTACTTTTTATATCACGATACACAGAAATATATGTGTTTGGCGCCGTAATTGTGTACATACGTCATTTGTACAGCGTAAAATTTTGTAATCATTTTTTTTAGAACATAGATAGAATTCATTGGACAGCATTTTGTTTCAACTACATGCTGTGCAAAGTGGATGAAAACAAAAGCATAAATGACAATACTGTACAAGATAGCATCACTTGCCTATCTAGGTTTTCCACTTTTCCCACAATGGCTGATATAAATTAAATAAAAAAAAATGCTTCTGTATTGTGTAGCTACATAAGACACTAACTATACAATTGTTACACTAATACTAAATGGAAATGGTATAATATGAGTGGGCATGTTGGTGATTTGAAATATACACTTGCTAAGTAAAAAAAAGTACATATAATACATAAATGTGAATTAGGCCTACATACTAAATACTATGTCATTACTTATAATATTTGTTTAATTTACTTTCTGTGATTTGTCTGTATAACTCTAATTAGATCTCTCGTAAGTCTTATCACAACAATTTGGCATCTCTTATAACTGATCATCAATTAAATAAACCGGATTCTCCATCTTTTATGATTATTTCTAAATAATTTGTTAATTTTTCCATGCTTCTCATATTTTTATAAACTTATCTTTTTTTCTACATTTTTTTCCTTTTTCTGTAACAGTAGTGATTTAATTTCAATATGGCTTATACTTATTACTAACCGTATACAGATTTAAGATTTATTGACATAAAATATGATGTAAATAGGAGTTGCTGCCAGTACGTTACTCTATGTATGTATGTACATATGGTTTGGTGGATATGGACTGCTTACTTAAAGTCCTTAAGACCCTTAGGCTATCCATATATGCATATAATTATTCACTCATCTTGTATATTATATTTCGCTACTTTGCTTTCTGCCAGATCTTTATTTCTTTGATTTTTATTTCTTTGATTTATACACACCTTATAGTCATACAAATGTTTTCTTAATAGTGTAGGAAAATTGACCAATTGCATGGTATAACAGGGGGTGTGTACATTTTCGAGTATCTCATAAAATAAATTATTTAGGTTTGACCAAGAGTCAAGAGTCAAGAAATTTATTAAATTGATAATTAGGTAGGCATAAATTTAGTAATAATGGCGATAAGTAATTCAACATAATATTATATAGGCCTAGTATATGATCAGAAGGCTTTCAGAAGGTCTAACATAACAAATATATTTTATTGTTACATTGTATACAGTTTTATATGTATTGACGATTTATATAGATACATGTTGTAACTAATATATATAATTAATTCATAATAAGTATATATAATTAAAATATAAATACAACTTTAGAAAATTTTGTGTTATGTTATTTTAATTTTAGCGATTGTTATATACAATTTTTATTATGTTTTGCAATATTGTTATTTTTATAATATTTTTGTATTTATTTACATGTAAATTGCAGCATTATGCCAGTTTTCATGTGAATATCATGCATACAGTATACTGTACTTACTATTATTAGCTATATATTACCATCTTGGAATAATGATTGTTTGAATTAATTTTCTTTTTATTGGGTACATATACATAATTACCGGATGTACATGTATATTTTCTTCCAAGACGTCTAGTGTCTACCAGACAGACGTTTTAGGACATTTTAACGATGGAATTGTATACTGTATAACTGTAAAAATTAAAGGTATACTCCAGACAAAGAGTATCTTTTGGGGGATGATAGGGATGTTATTGAAGGTCAAATTAAGCCTACATGCTAAGGCAGTTTTTAACCCTACCCCTAGTATGTAGTTGGACTACCTCTGGTTAAGGAGAACATATCCAGCTAAGATGCTCTTCTTAGCGTGAGTTACTCTCCTTAACCAGAGGTAGTCCAACGACGTACTAGGGGTAGGGTTAAGATACTGCCTTAGCATGTAGGCTGAATTTGACCTTCAATACCATCCCTATTATTATCATCCCTCAAAAAACACTATTTGACTGGAGTGCCCCTTTAAGAATTATGTTTACTGATGGTAGCTACTTTATTACATGCAATAGTTATATGAATCAGTCATAGTGTAGAACATTTTGTTTGTATAGTATGCTGTAGTCACATTGGTTACGGTCTAGTGACTATCTGACATTATTATCATCATATCATACAATTTACTTAAATTACTACCATAATTCCTATAATACTAAACATAAACCGATGTAACAGAGATACGACAAGCTTATTTTAGAACATATAAATTACCTTTTTTTGCTAATTTCATTTTTAACATTCGAAAATGAATAGACACTTTTTGTTTACGCAGGTAGGCTAAGTATGCTATGTCACTTTTTGCTACGTTTTAATGCTATCTTCACGTTCCACTAGGTTTATTGTTCATATAAATGGGGACAAAGTAGGCCTATTGTTTCTGTAATAAGTAGTATTTTATAATTTTCACCAGCAAGATCACTCAATCGTCACATATTATTTAGGCTACATCTCCCAACTAAATGCTGTGCACACAATGCCACACATCATTTTGATGATGCAAAGGTAGGCTACAGTATACATTCTAGGCCTACACCATAGATATAGACTTACGTATCACCGAAAGTAATTTTGATATAGCTATGTACATGCGAGTCTGACGTCATGATAAAATTACTAGTAGGCCTATGTAAGTTTTGCTTATATTCAGTAAATAACTTATATTTCAGTAAATAACTTATATTCAGTAAATAACGTATATATTCAGTAAATAACTTTTATTCAGTAAATAACTTATATATTCAATAAATAACTTATATTCAGTAAATAACTTTTATTCAGCAAATAACTTGTATTCACCAAATAACTTAAAATTAACAAGTTTGTTTTTGCGTATACAAGCAGAAATGAACTTTACTTGAAAATGTGTAGGCCTATAGAATGCGACAATGCGTTACACACTTTGAAGATAAGTTATGTATATGAAGATGCATCGTGAATATATACAGTAAGTCAGGATTACGAATCGTACAGTATTTGACGTAACAAAAATACGATCGTAAAAATACAAGAGTTCATATAGTAACTGTTGTTTATGACGTGCAAAATGAAGAATATTTGTGTAGCTGATGTGTGACGTCACCAGAAAATGAGTAGAAATAGACCATTTAATGATGACAGACGGCCTACAGCGGCGAGATGGCAGGAAAACACCACACCTGCCACGGGTAAGGAATATTAGTTGCAAAAAAATCGGTATATCTCCAAAGCTTAAATATTTCCAAAGGCACAGTCGAGTGAAATATATGAAGCTGAGGTGAAATGCTATAGCGGTCTACCATATCCACCGAGTTATTTATTTTATTCGTTGTGATATAGTATTTCACCGAAGCTTAAATATTTTTCGAGGTACAGCCGAGCGAAATATATGTAGCTGAGGTGAAAATCATATGGGTCTACAGTATCCACCGAGTTATTTATTTTATTCGTTGTGGAATAGTGTTTCACCAAAGCTTAAACTTATATTTCAAAAGGCACAGCCGAGTGAAATATACGATGCTGAGGTGAAATATTAATATATAGGTGCCAACCGTATCCCCCAAGATTTATTTTGCCATTTATTTTATTCGGTGTAGTATAGTATTTCACCAAAGCTTAACTATTTCCCATGGCACAGCCGGGTGAAATGTAGGAGGCTGAGGTGAAATACTATAGACGACAACCGTATCTATTTATTTTGCCATTTATTTTATTCGTTGTGGTATAGTATTTCATCGAATGTTAAATATTTCCGAGGCACAGCCGAGTGAAATATATGAAGCTGAGGTGAAATACTATATGAACCTACCATATCCACTGATCTACCATTTATTTTCTTCGTTGTAGTATAGTATTTCACCGAAGCTTAAATATTTTTCGAGGCACAGCCGAGCGAAATATAAACTGAGGTGAAAATCATATGGGCCTAACGTATCCATCGATATTTATTTTACCAGTTATTTTATTCGGTGTAGTATAGTATTTCACCAAAGCTTAAATATTTTCTGAGAAACAGCCGAGTGAAATATAGGAAGCTGAGATGAAATAGCTACTATAGGTGCCAACCGTATCCTCCGATATGTTACCATTCATTTTATTCGTGTATAGTATTTCACCGAAGCTTAACTATTTCCCCGAGGCACCGCTGAATGAAATATAGGAAGTGTAGAGGAAATGTTATAGGGGTCTACCATACCCACCGATCCACGATTTATTTGGTGTAGTATATACAGTGTATATACCAAAGCTTAAATATTTTCCAAGGCACAGCTGAGTCAAATATAGGAAGGTGAGGTGAAATATTATAGGAACCTGCACTATCCACCGATCTACCATTTATTTTATTCTGTGTAGTATAGTATTTCACCAAAGCTTAACTATTTCTCATGGCACAGCCGGGTGAAATGTAGGAGGCCGAGATGAAATATTATAGGTGCCAACCGTATCTTTCGATATTTATTTTGCCATTTATTTTATTCGTTGTGGTATAGTAGCCTATTTCATCGAATGTTAAATATTTCCGAGGCACAGCCGAGGGAATTATAGGAAGCTGAGGTGATAATTTCTTTTATTTTATATAGTATTTCACCGAAGCTGAACTATTTCCCGTGGCACAGTCGGGTGAAATGTAGGAGGCTGAGGTGAAATACTATAGGCGCCAACCGTATCTTCCGATATTTATTTTATTCGTTGTGATATAGTATTTCACCAAAGCTTTAATATTTTCCGAGGTACAGCCGAGTGAAATATAGTAACCTGAGGTGAAATACTATACCATATCCACCGATCTAATCTACAATTTCGTCATTTAGCATATCGTTTTGAGTAATACCTAATAAATTATCTTGGCAAGTATCCCACCAAATGATTTTTTTTGTCATCGCCTAGCACCCATAAATCACCCACGTTGTTATCTATTGATATCCAAAATGTCGTTACATCATAGCCCATTGTAGATTCCGTTATGTAGACATGCAGCTTTATTTCATACTTACGCTTATACATAATGCAGTATTTGTGATGGTGTAACTGCATGCGTTTGTGACGACACGACTACGTTTCTATTTAAAACTGGAGCGTTGATTCCGTTACTGCGTGTATAGTATACATATATATAATTTCATTACACATATATATGCCACTTAATACCGCATGGAAGATGCATGTATGGCGTGAAGGATGTGTATACATCAGTCATCTATCTAGCTATAATACTTTCTTCTACATACGTATATCGTAATATATTATACGTATACTTGTAGCCTAGGGCATATACTTTTGTTACATGCATGAATTAGCTTGACGGTTGTGTATACACGTGACACAGCTATTTTAGGCTACCTACTTTCCTCTACACGTCTATACAGAAAATCCCGTTATGTAGGCTATCCCCCTATACATGTAGCTTAGGATCTATACTTATTACATACCTGTGATTACATACATGTGATTTAATGCAACAGGTGAGATGAATGTGATGGGTGTGACGGTGGCGTCAGTGGTCACGATCGCCTTCCTGTCTGTCACTGTGGGCATTGTCATCTGCATCATCAGGCGAAGGTAA
>WNLI01210508.1:0-12725 GCA_025802215.1 Wirenia argentea | reverse complement strand
TAAAAAAGCTGTTATGATTCGAGAAAACAGGGGTGGCTCAACCTACCCGCTGGCTCAACCTACCCCACGTAACCCTACATCATACTAGATAGTTTATATTAAAATTTTAGATTGAGTAGTCAATGACAGTCAAGTGTGTACGCAGTTGATGGGCAAAAGACATAGCTGTATTATATGAATATGAATGCATTATAGAAAAGCCGGTTTGTGTCCTCCGTAGGGACTGAACGGTGCAAAACTGATCTGGACATTATTGACAAAATTTGTTCATATGGTATCCTCTACCATTATATCGAAAGCATTTTTTCTCTTACTTGAGTGGTTTTCTAAATATCTACGTTTCCGTACGTACATCATAGATAGATATATTAAAACTCTAGATTGAGTATAGTCAATGGGAGTCAAGCGTGTAGTTCCGTAAAACGCTGCTGGCGGTGTGGTGGGCTGGTGGCAGTGTGGTGATGGTGTGGTGGGGGTATGGTTGTGGTGTATGTTTAGGGGTGTGTTGGCGCTGAGGTGGTGGTGTGGTGACTGTGTGGTTGTGCTGTGGTAGTGTGCCGTAGTTGGGGTGTGGTTTTGGTGGCTGTGTGATGTGGTGGCGGTGTTGTCTGGTGACGGTGGGATTCATATAATACAGGTATATTTTTGCCCACCAACTGACAATCTATACTGGCACATGGTATGAAGATTGCGATCATCATACATCTGCAAGTACTGAGATCTATACGTATACCACGATATTGTACAATGCATAAGTAGGCCCTAGTCCCTATACATAATTACTTGGCCACAGGCCATTTTGAAAATGAACTGACACCTATGTTTAGTAGTCAACTTGACAAGATTATAACAGATCTCAAATCGATATCATTCCGAAGATCGTGTATCTTTGACGTAAATTGACTTGGTCCGATAGATAAAAGTTTGAATGACAGCCAACATGTTAAATAAGACATGTAAACATAATAAGATCATCAAATTGACTTGACTAGCGAGTAGGCATATTTGATGACGCATATGATAAGTATGCCTCATGTAGGTCTACATTCTTTTATTTTCTGATCAAGTCACCAATCTAATAACAATGTATAGCTTACAAGACTGTCATCATATATTGATTGATGAGTCACAAAATAGACTCGAACTGCAAGTAACCGCAAGCACGAGAATCAGATAAGGCATACGTACTGATAGTCCAGAATCTCCAATGAGACAGCACATGCGATCAACTTTTCAGATTATAGATGACACCATTGTTTCCTGCATGATTTTAATGAAACATTAGTTAGTCCTATTTTCCCATGTTTTTCGAATGATTCCTTTCGTGACACATGTGTGCCTATCGTGGGGGGGGGGGGGGGGAGTTGACGTATGCCCCCCCCCTCCCCCCCAGCGCCGCCCTTGTCGGTCAAATTGCACTTTTTACCGTAGTTGGTGACCTTGACCGTTGACCTTCAGTCAAGTATACTTCCTGTGTAACACAGCGGTGTTATACTATAATATGACAGTTTGGCAAAATAAAAGATCAAGCTCAGCAACCCGCAGAAAAATTTCTGCAAAAAGTATGATTTTTATATTGATCCCAAGACCTTGCATGTTGACCTGTAACCTAAAAAATGTATTGGTAAAAGAGCCTATTATAGCCCCCTCTACCGTATAATACGATTTTCGTGTTTTGGCAACTGCGTGCAACTATATATACGCCACATGCGGGAGGACCTGGGTTCAATTACATACATATGCTCAAAATTGCACCGTGTCTGATGTGTACACGTGCGTATATGTAGGCTATTGTGTGGTGCCCCTAGGCGAGGCGTTACACTGACCATTTCCTGTTGACACAGTTACACAGTAACAGAAGTGAAGTATCCTATCGTGCGTGTATACAGGGAATGTCCAAGATAAGCTGGTGTAGTACACATAATTATAAATATCTATGACGCTTTACTTTATGATGTCATCCCAGTGGCGAATGTCCGCGGTTCCATTCCCTCCAATATCGTCGGGTTATACACGCAATAAAATTCAGTAAAAAATCCATGGTGTCAAATTCGCGATCACAGTAAATTATATCCGATTTTATCATTATCATAATTTGAAATCGATTAACTGCTACAGAATTTTCTTCAATACTGATTTGCATAATTTATCGGCAATTTAACCAAACGATATTTTCCTGGGATATAGTTTCTATGAAACCGCATAATTTTCGGGTCATTTATTGTCGTCTAAGCTAATTTAATTATTTGAAAAATCATCTCTTAATTAGCATTCACAAGGGAAGTTTTACCCAATTAATTTGAACAGGTGTAATGTCTTCTCGAGACAATTAATAGACGCGTTTGATTTGACTTATTTATATAAACGCCAGGGGCATTCAAATTATCCCCAAACCACCTAAGTAGGCCTAGTGTCGGTTTATAACTCATTGGACGATTAGCAAATTCAACGCGGTAGGTAAATTAGAATATTAAAATTATCATACATTGCTTTTTAAATGTTTCAGCTGAATAATATTATACAGTACGAGCTATGTCATTAATCATTATGGCTCGGGTGTCATTTAACACTCATCAATATTTATATGAATATAATATTATAACTCACTAAATTAATTATAGAAAATATGCCCATAACATAATAACATAATACATACACAGTATACGTAGTCTATATATATATACTGTAGTCTACCTGATATAAGATTAAAAGTAAAAAATGTGTCATATTGGTTCGTGATAATAATATACAAAATTTGTTTAGGCTCTACACAGAAAAAATACAAAAATGCTGGTCATCAGCTAGCTACTCTGATAGGGGTTTCGAAACCCCTATCAGAGTATAGCCTAGTACTCGTAGCTAGCTGATGACCAGCATTTTTTTTGTGGAAACAATTTTTTTATGATATAACATTATAAGCCGACCAATCTATTTTTTTACTCGCGAGTAGTGAATCTATAAGTTGCTCTTGTAAGTCTTGTTTTTCTTCTTGTTCAGTCCGATCGACTTCTGGTGTTGATTATAGGCAACTATCCTATGACATACCTACATCAGACCATATTGATTGCTTTCAATACACAGGCGTTTGCTAATGTCCTCGGAAACACCACGTTCGAAATCTTTCCGATTCCATGCGATGTTCGATAGACTAATAGGCGTAATATCACATAACATGACATTTACAGGTAAAGCGTTCGATTCTATACGTACATAATTATATATGTTTCCAGCCGGATGAACCGAAGTTATCATTATGCTGTCTTGCCCAAGGAAACATGGATAGCTCGGTTTGGAAGTTGAACCCACAATCTGTCAAATGGGCGCGTCCGGATTCGAACCCACGACATTCTGCTTACAAAGTAGACTGGCTTCCGATTGAGCTAGCTGCCCATGTGATAGAATGATAATTGAGATCAGAGATCAGGTGTTCCCCAAGGCACTCTTCTGAGACCATTCCATTGTCCATCTATGATATAATGAGCAAAATTACAGATTTGATATAAGTGTAAAGTACACAAACACGATTGTACAGGTGTGTTTTGTATGGTTATGATTGCGACAGGTGTGATATGTTTGTCGGATTGCGAATGAAATGGCAAAGGTAAAACGTATAATTGTCTATTATTGTCTACATCATGAACTCGAATCAAACACCATATGAAATGAACTTACAAAAAAGAATATCAAAGAGACTAACCATAACTCACAAATAGTGTGTATACAAATTACAAATGCACTATTTCAGGTTATATTATAATGTGGTTTATAAAAGTGTAAGATCATCAGATGTAAGGAGTGGGCTAGGTCCTATAATGAGTCCATCAGTTCTGTACGTTGGAATCAAACTACAAGTCACGTTTGGAAATGAGTTCCTTCATAACCACGTCGTGCCAAGTCCGCATGTATTCACTCGCACATTAGCGGGATAGATAGGTGTAAAAGATGCACCGTACTGCAGGAAAGCATGAAAATGTGTACACATGTGGGTTAAAGTATGGTAATTCGATCTAAAACCGGAGGCTTTTGATTCGACTGCAAGTTTTGACATAATTTGCATAAAAGTGATATATAATTTAATGTAGAGTTAGTTCCCTTGAATATGTAATTACTAATAATACATTATTTACTAGAATACAATACTGTATTTCATAATTGTTATTAGTATTTGTCTTAATACTTCTTTTTTGTTTTAGCAAGATAAATGGATGCCATAGTATGGTAGAAACTAGAAAGGCTCTTGAATCAATGATGGGAAAGCCAAATAAAAAATATAAATTAGGCTACTATATTAAATTATATATCACTTTTATGCAAATTATGTTATAACTTGCAGTCGAATCAAAAGCCTCCGGTTCTAGATCGAATTAGCATTATATATACTTCAAGACCGCAAGGTAGCCTACTAATTTTCATGCTTTCCTGCAGTACGGTGCATCTTTTAGAAGTCATATTACATCCCGCTATGTGGGCAAATATTCCATTCGAGTCACACATATGGACAAGTTCCTTGCAGTATGATATTGTTTTATAACGTTAGAATAAAATCGCTGGTATCAACATAATGGTATGTAAATTTTAATACCATTTGATACCAACGAATTCATAATGTATACGTTACGCCTATACATTGTATACAACTCCAAAGTTTATGATCCCATATTTTACTCTAAAGTCATCGAGTGTATTTTAGTTAATTTCCCGCCACTTGAAAACTGCAGCCGAGTTGAAATGATGTCAAAAACACAACGACAGTCAATTTTCGGTGCAATATACTTATACAGAGAATCCGGGGGTTCCATGATATTATTATGTAATTAACGGTTCAGCAATGAGCCGCATGAGCAGTTAATTTGTGCGTAGAATCGAGTGCAATTTGAGGTTGGTGTAAACATCAAAGGGAGGTAATTTATAGTGATTGTCTCCCTTATATGGTTTTGACGGAGTTTGGTTTATGTCCCCTCTTTACTTGTGTTATACCGTGTTATGTCTACACGATTACAACGTCACACCTGTGGTCTCCTCGAAACACTTATGTAATGCCGAACTAATACACCTCTTCATTTGACGCGACAAAAGCAGGCGAACGTTGATGGGTGTAAATGTTCGATTGTATAATTGAAGCGTTGGATACAAAAACTTGTTATGTAGAACCAAATCTATTAGAAATTTAAAAAAAGTAATCAGGTTCTTGTCCTCAACCACTCGATTGCTTCACGGTTAATGTCTCCGCCACACACCCGACTCAATTAACATTAATTTTGCACCTAAAAGTTCGATTGTATAATTTCACGATATTGACGTATCAATAGTCAATAGACTCAATACGATTCATTTTGTGATGTGCAAACCTGGACGAGATCGGAATAGGTGTAACTTCGTAATTTGAAGAAGAACTCAAGAGCCCGGAAAAATGACGCCGTGAATTATATACAAGATGACGTCGTGAAATATCAAATATGACATCATGAAAAATATGACGTCGTGGAATATTACGTCGTAAAATATGACGTCACGAAACATCACGTCGTGCAATATATCGGCGTGCAATCATATATAGAAATCAATGTTTATTTATAATGTCGATGCGTGCAATGTATAAAAAATGACGACGCTAAATACTATGACGCCCTGAAATCTTATGACATCTTGAAATATGACGTCGTGGAATATGACGTTGTGCAATTTAGCGATGCGCAATGTGACGGTGGGAAATATGATTAGGGGTGATGCGAACAGGATGAATGCACACGAGACTGACGAGAGGGGTTTACAGTTTACACGAAGAGCTACATATTATATACAGTGTACACGGGAGGGATAACACGGGAGGACAATACTCGTGAGGTATATACACAGGAGGAGGAGGACTGTACATGGGAGGGATGTACACGGGATAGCTGCTGTGCACGGGAGGGATAAACACAAGAGGACTGTACACGGGGATGAACACGGAATGACGTAGACCTACCAACGCGCCTAGCAGACTTTAGACCGCCACCACTGAAATTTCGATCTCGGATTCGTCGATGCTCATTCATACTATGATTTTCTCTCAACCACACGACTAATAATCATCCACATGCCACTATAGCGTTTGTACACTCGGTCAACACAAGTCTATATCGGATAAATTAATATTGTTTGCGTGGAATCGTTAGATGTCTAGTCATCTATATTCATGGTGTTGTGTGCGCATGCTCTGTTACTATTCCACGGACAAATACAGCAATTATTCGCCGAGTCTTTCATCCTTTGTGGACGCGTTATCTGAGGTTGTCTCCCTTGTATTGGCGATTGTTGCGTTGAAACGGGGTTATAGATGGCTTTATAGGCTTGTATGTCGCTTATTGACATTGGTAGCTTTAAACGGTTTGTGCGGAGTGTAGGGTTACGGTGAATCGGTGGGGCTGTGGCGGGTGCATGCGCCGATCAAAGTAGATCCGGTAAGTTAATTCAATATCAAGCCAATGCAATGTAGACCATCGCGATAATCTGTGATGTAGAGTTGTTGGACCGGAGCAAACGCAAGTCACGTACAAGGTATGGATTTTGTACTGCGTGGTGTCCTTTGGCAAGGCGTCTCGCATGACCGCGTTTGTTGACCCAGTCGTGGAAGTGTTTCCATCCCTAAAATATGACTTAAAACCCCAATTTGTTTTGTTCTAAATAGTTCATCATCCAGTCTCATTGTAAAATATATGGCCACTGAGTATTGCAATATCGCGAAAAGCAACAAGATGCGGCTCTTATAATCTCATTTGTATTTTTCGTGGTGATTCGACAGCGGCACAAGCCTATATATTCGTGGTTTAACGCGGGCGTCGTGGAGGGCCATGACGGCTGTCAGTTAATTAAAAAATCATCGCCTGTGGTAGGTTTCCGTACGGCGTTCCAAACGGAGAATCCCTCGCGGAGTATGCATAGTTGACCACCCTATATATATAGTATATACTGTATTGAACACCGCAGTAATAGATATACCGAACAAACTTAACTTGCCTGTCTTGCTTATTATGACCTCCATACGGGCCCAGGAAACGTCAATTAAAATCGTATTTACGTATAGTACACACGGTAATTTGGAGAATTAACCAAAGTTTTTACATGGACTATACGGCGCCAGTTACTGTAGGCAGACGATATACGGACATCAACCATCCTTTTGTCTGCCATATCAAACCCAACCAAGTTGAACCAACTGTCATAGTCGAGTGGCTAATTTCCCCGCTCGATTACCCCCTCACGCCTCTAGCCCGAGGGTGACATCGATACCCTAATAGCCGCACTTAACCCCACATTACTGCCCAGAGTTGACAGCTGTCTAAACGTCCTCCCTTGTGTCTGAGATAACTGAACTTTGGTTCGGACACTCTACGTCACGCTACGTGTTGTGGCCGGTAATTGGTAACACATTACCTACAGGGGAGATGTTTTCGTTGGTAATTGAAGGGAAATCAGACAGAGGGATCCGAGTGGAGAGAAAATATTGTGACAGGGCTTTATACTGAGAGGGCTTTATGGTGAGTCGGTGGGCGTGAGAAATCGGTGCACGTGTACTGTGGATGTGTGTAAATGCACGAGGCATCAATGATCTACTATTTCAGAAGAAAAAAATAATAGCCTACTAATAAATTTAGAAATTGAATGCATATTAAATACTCTCTGTTATAAAGTTTAAACCAGAATTGCAGTCGCTGAATTTTGGACAATTACAAACCAATGTTGGCATAGCCTACCGGTAATTTGCATCTCGTTGTCTAAAGTTATGGCCATATTCAGTTTCTTCAGAGTTATGTTATGCCACTTCCAAGTTGCGATGTCATCGGTATTATAATAGGCATGCATGGCAACATGACATTGGGCCGAACTAACAATAGGCTACCGTGTTATTTATTAATTGGAGACGGCGTTTCGAATAGACTGCATCAAAAACCAACCAACCCATTAAAAATAAATAAATAAATGTGTGCATTTATATACCGCACTCTCAGAATCTGCATGTTGCCATGTAGGCATCTCGCAAATGACGGATGGAAAGCCCGGAAAGAAACCCTTGGTTTTTGTTGGGTTCGAACCAGCGACCTCTCGTACGAAGAGCCGCGGCACTGACCACTACACCACGGGGCCGACGTGGACATACATGGACATGCATGGCAAGCGACGATACACTTCGTGTGCGTAGCTTACTGGTCTGTTGACGTTTTTTAGCAGTTTTTTTTGGTCCTGGGCGTTCACAACCAACTACAGTAATTAGCTAATTGGATCATGGATGGTATAACAAGTTTCTTTCTGTGTGTCAATATATTTTGCACTCGTCATATTATCCAAAAGGTATCGACGTTACAATTCTGGTTTAAAATTTACTGAATACCAGAGTATACTATAAGCAAATAAACGTTTGTACGAATATAGTAATATCAAATCACATGACAAAATTTAAAATAAATTTACTTTTATTTTTTGAAAGTCATGATTAATTTTGATAATTTACAAAATCATAATATTATAGACTTTACAATTATAATTTGTTATTTAAAGTAGGACAGACGTTGTAAACAATGTAATAAGTGATATTATGATATTTACATGTGTGTGATAATTATTTATAAATTTTTTACACTTTGGAATGGTATAGTAGTACATGTATCGATAATAATAAATTATTTAAAAATCAAAAAGTTGTACAGACAATGAGAATTTTAGAGATCTTTCGTAGTATCGATACAACCTTGCTGATGCTGCGATTAATTAATGAAGAAAATATTAATAAAATATTATAAAATTTTAAATAATTTATAATTGTGAAATTTATAGAAAAAGTAAGTATAGGCTAGTATTATACTACCGGTATATTATAGCGCATTGTAAAATATAATACATACAGCCTCCGTGAAGTACAACTGTATACAGTATTAGTTTACAGTAAAGTTAGGAATTCACGATATAATTTATAGCACAGAAAGAAAACAATGTAAAAACAATTAAAACAAATAAAAAACAATAATCAATAAATCACATTGAGAATTTCTACAATATTCAATAACAATACTTGGATTAAAAAAAGAAGCACTTTAAAACAAGATATAGTGTGATTTGTGTAAGAAATCATAAAAACCTTTCGAAACCAGAAAGTAGAATTATTTAAAGTCCAGTGTTTCCCTTATAAATAATTCACAATCGGCTACATTAAACAAATTTAAAATAATCTAAACATATACCATAACCCGAACAGGAGATATCCCTGAGGGTTGAGGTATAATTAGGATCAAATTTCGTAAGTTAAATTCTCCATTTTTAATTAGGCTACCATAATTCTCTCGACACCGAATTATAAAATTACCCAACTATTATAGGGTTTGGAGGAACCCAGATGTAAGCCTACAATCATTATGGGACACCCCAGTTGCATTTTTATCTGATGTACTCGTATACAAGTAAAATATTATGTAGGTACTTTCTTTCGATGATCGATAAAATTAGACCTCCGGCAAACGGGCACTTTTATAAATCCATGATGGCGTCCAAGGTGGCCGCCAGAAAAATTATTTACTATAAATTACTATTTTCTCCAAATTGAAGAGGAGCCATCCTGGATTTTTAAAAGGGGGTCAATCGTTGGAGGCCCAATTTTTTCGACAATCGAAAGTACACATTTTACTTGTAGTCTATAATATATTTCGTATAACCTCGACTGCATGGAGATGTCTCTTTGCAAAGTTCAATTTATTCGTATATAATATAGCATATCAGAGCTATAATACTTTGGAAATTATTATTCGTCCAACATATTGAATGATATAATGCAAGTACTGGACTTACATTTACAGTACAAACACGTAGACATCTATGGCCGTAGGCCTACATCCGGACCAATACCTATAATAAAAATAGGCTACCTTTAAAGACCAGAAAAACGCATCGGAGTGCATTTATAACTAGAAAGCACATTTCATCAGTAGTGACCTGGCCTGAGAGACGTTTTCTCTAACTGGTGATGCTGACTACGTATCGCCATACGGTTCACGTGCACTGGTATCGGTACTACTATTTTCGGTTTGTTCGGAGAGTCAAAGCTATGTCGTCCGTTTACCAAACCGGCCTTGACTCGCTTCCACTTCGCGCGTCGATTCTGGAACCAGATTTTTATCTGAACTTCGCTAAGTTTGAGATTTTGCGCGATTTGGGAACGTTCGGTTAGCGATAAGTATTTCTTGCTATGGAATTCCTTTTCTAGTTCTAATAGTTGCTCGCTTGTGAACGCGGTGCGTCGACGACGCGTTTTTATCGTACAACTGTTTGTAGAGTTGTCGTCCTTGGTGGCGGCATCGCCATCTTGCCAGTTTGGTCCAAGAGGAGATAATTCACCGTCATCGTTTGGTTCTGTGACACCACAATCGCTCTCACTGTCTCTGGTCTCTGTGTGTGGATGTAACTCATCAGTCCGCACCCCCGTGGGGTCACACTCTCGCACGTCCACCGTCAAATCACCACCCGCTACGTGGTTGTTATTGCGGTTATTATAATCATCACTACAGATGGATAGACGATCGGGGGACGCTCCATTCACACGCTCGTATAATCCCGCCGGACTGCTTCTCCCATCGACGTCATCGCTTTCTGCGTGGTTGGTGACGTCACGCTCTGTGCGCTCGGGTGACGTCATTGATCCCGCTGAAGGGTGCCTCCTGCTGACCGGAGATAGCCGTTCTGCAAAACGCATCAAAATATGGGCATGAAAAGAGCAATTACAATCGCGTTACCCGGGAGGCGCTGGAGAGGGGAGGCGCGGGCAAATTACGTCCCGGGGACATTCTACCCAACCATAAACCTGTAATCGTTCAGCTGACATTGATCGATCAGGTCGTCTATTTACCCCACATCTCGCCCAATAATAAACCCAGGCGACATGGGCAGAGAATGAAAGCTATCATTGTTGTGTCTCAGTGAGTCGCAGTGAGTATCAGTGTCAGTCTAAAGGGGTAATCTTAAAGGTCTGCGGGGTCTAATAGTGTCCCGTACTACCCGCAGTGCCATTCGTCTCTCGTCTCATCTAACATATGCTACAATTATGACTTACTATTGAACCATATCGCATTAGCATCGCCGTGGTGCCTGCAAACGTTTAAAGTGGCACAGTGTGTCGTATGAGGGCCGAGGGGCGTATACGTACAGTATTGCTGTACAGGGTGAATTTTAAGGCCGTGGTTGTGTCTCAGTTGGAGTCATATTGATTTGGAGTCCGAGGTGGTGGGTTCGAATCTCCGACTGTGTGATCAACGCTTTGTTCAATATGGGATTTTCCTGTGTTTCTTGAGCTAGGACACATTTCCATAATTGTAATATGAACTCAGTTAATAAATTTTGTAAAATTAGTATAGGTAGGCTACCGATCATATACTTTGGTGAAGTGTGGGTTGTCGAATAACCCAGAACGCTGAATGTAGAATTTGTGATCCAATAGAAAGTGTGAGACCGAATGGATTGGTGGATCGAAATGTGCTAAAAATGGTATGTGCAATATGGACGGTGCGAGGAAGATCAGAGTACTTCCATACAATTGACTGAAAATTGCAGCCGGAAACTGAGCTGCACCAATACTCGATAGGATTCAAAATCAAATTAGTTCACGTGTATAGATATATCAGGGTGCGTATTTTAAATGTCCCCTACCGGTTGCGATTTGATAAAAGCACAAATATTAAACTAGCTACCCTACAATAGCTATAGGCTACAGTTGTGCCATAAAAGCATACCACATGTGTGATCGTCTACCTATATATACACAATTATCTTTTAATCATTATTAATAACTATTATTCTTTTTGTGTATTTTTATTATGAAACACAAAATATAATTGTCTAATTAATCGCCAAATTACATATCCATTAAATGAAATTGCATACAAATTACAACAAGGCCTGTGTTTTAATAGACAATTAAACGAATGCATGTGCCAATATTTCCAATATCATCTATAGCAAATTAATTCTTGGATAGGCATAATTGAGTTTTAATAGCCAATTTATATATGCTAATGTTATTATATTATCAATTCAGTCAAGTGTTGGATAATTATAATATGCCCTATCCACTTCAATTTTGTGACAAAATGTCATAAAAACGAAAAATTATATTAAATTTATTTCATACTTAAATTTATAGCTGGGAGGTCGCGCCTAATGCCCATGACTGTCTGAGTGACACCTGCTTTTTTGCTAATTTTATGAAGATTATTTTTTTTCGTTGAAAAGAGATAATTTAATGGGCGATAGCCTACGTGGAAAAACAGTACATGATACAGTGAATAGTAATATACAGGGAAACAGTGCACATAATAGGGCATATCCGTATACCCACATTGAACAGCAGTAGTAATATAGTAATTCTACAAGGTATGACCCCCTAACCCTAAGCCAATATATACAGAATTTCTGTTCAATACACATTAATCTAGAACCATCAGTGCACACTATACTCAAAATAGAAAGAAATAGAAGGTGTACTGGTTGTATAAAATTCAGCTTGAATATGTCGATCAAAACCATTTTTCGAAATATGTTCCTTTTATTGACCACTAAGGGAGATAACAATACATTGTATTTTTTCTATGGTGCATTTGGAGTTCCACTACGTAACTGGAAGTGTGGCAATATCATTAACGTGTTTACAAGCACTAATCGTAAACATATTAACGTATAAATATAACACAAACATGTTTATTTGT
>WNLI01210507.1:0-19704 GCA_025802215.1 Wirenia argentea | reverse complement strand
GAGGGATACGCAATGGGCCCGAATAGGGCCTGCGCGTTTGAGGTGTAAAAACCTCTCCCTCATATAAACTAACTAACCCTGAAGAGCTGCTTGTAATAAACACGTAGAGTGAAAAGTCATTTCTTTTTGGATTAGTATCGCCGGGCGTACGGGTACATCCATTATATCCTTTCAGGGGATATAACAGGACAAATTTGTGAACTCAACACTCTGGGATATTATGGGAAAGGATATAATGGGAAGATCCCATCGGTACGCCCCGCTACGCAATGCATGTGAAATTGTACAATGCGCTTTTAAATAAAAAAAGTGGACATCGTTTACATAAACATGCATTTTTCGTTATTTGGCGCGATGAATTCAAGTTTATGTAAATGTAGATATCTTTGTTATTTGTGCATCAATAGTGTGTTAGATTTGTAATCCGAAGGTCGTGAGTTTGAATCCAGGCCGGTGCGGATTGTTTGAGAGATTGTTGTGCACACACAAATCGTCATTCTCATGAGACGTTAAACTGAGGTGAGTATGACTGGTAATACAGCCTACGACATTTAATCAGCACTAAACTCCTAAACTTTATTTATCAACTTCCGTGCCAGCCCAGGGTCTACACTCTACAGCAGTGGCTCCGATGAAAACGACACACATGCGTCGAAACCATAGCCTAAGTTGGGTAACTATAATTACGTTTTGTTGTTACTTAAGTATAATGTTGTGTAAAATGAACTAGTTTCTAAGATCAATCTTCTTCTTTTTGTTGGCAGGGTCGTGCCTGTTAGAAAGCATACCATGAAGTGGTCAGTCGTGGCATCTGCCTGTCCACAGTGACATTTAGTATCGGTATGTTCATTTAGGAAGCCCCATTTCTTCATGTTAACAAGGGTTCGTCCTGTACCAGTACGTAAGCGGTTCAGGGTGCGCCATACTTTCCATGGTTCCTTAGCACCTGGTGGCAATTCTTCGTGTGGTTCGAAGCCACATGGATGCATTTGTAGGTTATCTTGCCATTTTTCCATTCGAGCATTGGCAGGTGATTGCCCACTGAGAGGAGAAACACAGCCTAAGAAACTTTTGCGCGATTTGAGGCGAGCACGTGGAGGCATTTGGCTGTGCATAGGGTGGCGTTCATCATTCATCTGACGTGATCATTCCGTTCGGCTTGCTATCTCTCGACTGACTGGGGGTGGAGCTATTCCTGCGAGACAGTACAGCTGATCCACTTTAGTCGATTTGAGGCAGCCTCAGAACATCACTCACAGAATCCTATGGCCTAATCCTTCTGTCTCAGATTATCATTGTCCAGGATAGAGAGAGGGCGGATCACATCGGACCAAAGAGATTGTAAAAATATGCAATAGAACTCACTCACAAAACAAATAAATAGGATTGGTGATTGTATCGTATGTACCTGGTGCGAAGGTGCAAGCATAGCCCGTGTCTGTAGGTGTGGTGGGTATCTTGACGGTTTGACCAGCTGGGTTGGTGAGCATAACCTTGGCCTCCTTTTTGGGCTCGTCCTTTGGTGTGATGATGCGGATTTGATGGGGGACTGAGGTCGCCAGGGCTGCAAGGGTAGATTTATCCAGTTTTACTGATCAGTGATCAAGTCAGGTAGGCTAGTGATCCAGCTATCGAGAGTGATCAGTGATTATGTTAGATAATGATCTTGTTAGATCGTTATCAATTGAGATAGCGGTCTAGTTACAATGGTCATATAAAACCGGGTACATATGAAGACATGTAAAACAGTCTTTATAGTATGTTACTTCTGACCTATTGGAAAGCTATTGTGAGATAGCATACAGAAGCCAAGCTGCATATTTTTTTTCGCATCTGTACGTCAAAGATCCGGGTATGTCGATAAACCGATTACGTTCTTAGGTGGCAGCCATGGGTAAATTGTTACACTATTAGATTGGTAACAGTGCATATGTCCACGTGGCAATGATCGAGATGTCGGCATTTACCACCCTCTACTAGAACAGTAACTGGTGCGAAGGCTCTAATTACGTAATTTGCAAACAGCACAATGTATCAGTGTGATTCGGATGGTGGAATTATTAATCGCTACAATATTCAGGTACAGGTTTCAGCTCAAATTAAAACTTTTATTCAAGATAAAATTTGTATGTAGACCTATGCTTAAATATATATATACGTAAAATTGTAATAAACTCACTTGGTTTTAATCCCTCCACTTTGACTTTATCGGCGGACGTTCCAACAACGGCATCAAAAGGAAACGGTGTTTCTGGCACTTCTGACCCGGCATAGATTACGGAAATCACGTACTTCCCAGGAACTGTAAAACAAATAATCAATTAGTACAGTCTACAAAAGTTCAATTCTTGGCGCAACGTTCTGAAAACTGCGTCGAAAGGAAATTGTGTTTCTGGCACTTCTGATCCTCCGTAGATCACCGAAATCATGTACAGTACTTCCCGGGAACTGTTAAATTAAATACTAGATTATTGGTATGTTGACATTTGCTACAATGTCTCGAAAAGCTCACTTCCGATACACCATAGATCACGCTGATCACATTCTTCCCGGGAACTGTGGAATTAAATAACAGATTTGTATGTTGAAATTTGCTACAAAGTCTACAAACGTTCCGTTCTTGGCATAAAATTCCAGCAATGTCAAGATGAAACTTCTGACCCTCCGCCATAAATAACACTGATCTTGTACTTCCTGGGAATTGTGAATTAAATAATAGAATAGTATGTTGAAATTTGCTCAGTTCTTGGCGCAAAGTTCCACCAACGACATCAAAAGGAAACAGTGTTTCTGGCCGGCACTTGTGCTCCAGGCATTGGGTCTCACGTTGGATGGGGATAAACTATTAAATCAATGTCAATAATATTTGGCCTTCGTTAAGTTTTAGGTGTGACAGCGGTGCAGAGGTGGAAGACAGGTACCATAGTAAAGTTTAGGCATTGGGGCTCATGTTATGCTCCATCAACTAGGTCATTGTGCAATCCTGGGCATATATGGATCATTATAGGTAATTGGCAGTTTTTGACCATTTTTTTTATGTTTATCATTTTTTTACACTTTTGAAAGATATTGCACAAATGTGTACATACAAATTGTTGCCTATAAAACTGCGGTTACTGTACAGATGATATTTGAGATTGAAATACTTACCATCAACGATAAAAGAGCAGATATATCCCTCTGGAACCAACTTGACGCGTATTTCCACAACCTTTCCATCTGGTGATTTGCAGAATACCTACATTTTTGGGACTATACAGTCAGATTAGGAACTATAAGGCTGATTTTTAAGATAGAAACACTTACCATCCACAATAAAAGAGCAGATATACCCCTCTGGCACCAATTTGACACGTATTTCCACAACTTTTCCATCAGGTGATTTAAGAAACACCTGGGCAGCTTGTTTTGGCACGCCGACCGGTGTAAACAGTTTGATTTCGTGGGAAACCGACACGGCGATTTCTGAAACACATTTAGAACATATTTTGTATTCGCAAATCACTAATGTAAAGTTTTTATTTTATTTGTTCTCGATGCGTATATCTAGTAGGTTTATAGCTAATTTACGCACCGGGTGAGTCTCGTCAGACCAAACCAGTGGTCAAGGCTTACGACTAGATACCTCAAATGACTCAACCATAATTCATGCTAACCTAAAAATTAAACTAAATAAAATTAATAAAATTAAACAGTCTTACACAAAAGACGAAAGGACGAACATCTCTACTTATTTGTTGTCAAATGAAGAGATGTCTTCACTTTTAACAAATCACATGTAATCTCATTTCCATAAACATTTTGACCAATTAGCAATCACCAATCTACAATTGGTCAACATTTACAACAAACAGCAAATTTGGGCGTGTTTGATATGTGCCGGCCAAGATCGTCTGTAAAAAGTTATCATCCACTGTATATCCACTCTGTATAGCTCTGTTCACACCAATCCATCAAATGAAGTATAAAATTTTATACAAGTAACTCACTAGGCTTTAATCCTTCCACGCGTACTTTGCCCAAATCACTCTCTGGCACACCTTCCAACTTATACGGGGTTTGCGGCACCTCTACTCCATCATACACAACATTGTGTGTATAAACACCAGGTGTAAGATTTTGTGCAAATTTTTGGAAGAAAATTTTTTGAGTTTGTATTTTTTTTGTGAAATTTACAGTCAATTTTTTTACATTTTTAGATTGCACTAAAATTGTACTAATTTTTTAAAATAATTTTAGTATATTTTTTGGATTTGCAATTTTTGCAAATTTTTGCCAAAATTTATTATATTTTTATCTTCTCATTTCTACAAATTTGTCAGTTTTTTCTACGATTTGAGCAATAGTTTTTATTTGGTGCAAATTTATGTAATTTGTAACATATTTTAGGTTTTTTTATTTCACAGAATTTGATTGATTCTTATTCAATTTTTGTAACCTTATATATTTTTCGGGAATTTTTAGTAAATTTTCAGAGAAATATCATCAAAGTAATTTGGAAAAACTGTCAAATTTATCCACAAAATTTACCAGGAAATCGAGTTTACATCATAAATAGCTGCACACAACTCACTAGGTTTGAGCCCCTCCACCCGTACTTTGCCCAAATCACTTTCTGGCACACCTTCCAACTTATACGGTGTCTGCGGCACCTCTACTCCATCATACACCACATTCAGCGTATAAACTCCAGGTTTGTCCAGTGTGAACGTGCTAGTAGCGCCATCCGGCGATGGTTTGGTCGGTACTTCGGATCGTTTTCCGTCGGGAGATGTTAGGAAGACCTTACATGGACCTTTCTGAACGCCGGGTCCTACGATTATCTTGATGGTGTGAGGCTTGTTCAGCGCTATCTCTGTGGGAAATAGTATTTGTTACATAATGTATGTATAATCTGGGTTTATATCGTATCTCCATTGACATGGATGAGAGTAGATCATTGAGGTGTGGCTTGATGAAGGGAACACAGTATACTTGTAGAGTGACGATATTTCCATGGCAACCAAAATATATTGACACCGACTGACATCTGTCAATGAGTTTAAGATTATCGGAAACGTTTCTAAATTCTTTTGTTGACAAAGGAGATCATCGCAGGTAAATTCTTCCCATTATCCAAATTCCAAAAGCAAACTTTATAGGCTAGTATACCAATACTCCAATATGCCTACTGTCCACCGAGGTTTCCGTTAAATAACTAAGCAAACCGTGTACTGTGAAGAGTGAAGACCAAGTCTACACTCTACAAGTCTATAAATGATTGTAGACGTAGCAGAGAAAACCCTCACGAAATTTGCTTCTTGATGGTTTCCCATATCGGGGGCTTTCCCGTAGTTCATGGCACATACAGTTTTAAACTTATGACAAACACTTTGGTGTCATTAAAAACATTTTTACATAGCATGTACAGTGTTAATTATTTTAAAATAGAAGATGTGGATCAGGTTCTTCAACTTCTTGGAAGCCTATAGAGTTTCGAAGAAAAATGTTTGTTGTAGTATATTACTTACTTGGTAGAAGACCCTCCACTTTTACATTAGGTCCAATCACCGCCTCAAATGTGAACGGTGTTTTTGGTGCCTCTTTACCTCCGTAGATCACTATGATCACATACTTTCCTGCAATTGTTTTTTTTTATTAGACATTTATTAAAGTAGTTTTCGATAAGGCGGGCTAAATTATGCAATAATAGTACAGGTTGACGCAAAATACAAAATTTAAAATACCAAATTGTCGATCTTTTAATGCCTGTGGACCACTGTTAACCTAAAACAAACGGTTAATTTAGTATGATGAATATGTTATCGTTGTATAGCAGAATGGCTAATGTCTATGGTACTCAAGAGAAAATATGACAGTGCATCTAGTACCATGTCCCGCGTCCCCATTGATAGCCTCAAATGTGAAGGGTGTTTTCGGAGCCTCTTTACCTCCGTAGATCACTATGATCACGTACTTATCATCATCATTAATCTGTTGGAAAGTGACAAGGCTCTCATAGGATCAGGGCCCACCAAGTTGTCCGGCTTTTATATCAGCCTCTTCCAGGGATCCATACATATACTGGTCAAAAAAAGAAACGCACCACCTATAAAAAATATAATATTGAAAGTGGCGCGTTTCTTTTTTTGACCAGTATAGAATGGATATTGCAGCTCCGAATATCACCACCCCATCTGATCTGAGATCACCAAGGTCGAACGATTTGAGCCAACTTGCAGACAGGATCGAGTCTGGTTAGATCTACGCAGTACAGTACATTATCTGGATCCTGCCTGTTGATGTGTCAACTTTGGAACACATCACGCCTCTGCAGTAACTTGTCTGAAACAGGCCATAGAATAGAAAGTTACATTTATATTTACTGGCACTTTATTACTACTTTACAGAGGTCTCTAGAGTGCCAGGGTGGTATGCTTATCTGGCGGGAATAATTACTCTAGCACAATATCTTTTCTCCGTTCCATACACAAGCATGGAAACACTGTAACAAAACCTACATTTGTACTTCCAGATATTTTGTATGCGCCCAATGACAGATCCGAGCAGGCAGCTCCATGACCGGGAAGCCCGGTACTCTGGATGGAGCGCATTAGCTACAATCCGGTGCCACAAATACCAAATGATTTTATAGTGTAGATAAATACACACCAGGGTGATCAAGTGTAAAGGTGGTCACATATCCTTGTGGTGATTGGTTGAAAGGAATTTCACCCGTGTGGTTGATCAGGTTCGTCAGGAAACATTTACTCCCTTACACCCTTGATATAATACTTTCGGTACCTGATACAAAGTCTAAAACAGATAGTCTAAAACTAACCAGGGTGGTCGAGGGCGAAAGTGGTGACATATCCTTGCGGTGACTGATTGAGTGGTATTTCAGCCGTTTGGTTGGCTGGGTTGGTGAGGAAGCATTTGGCGTCTTTTTTGGGGCCTTTGAGAACCACCACACTAATCTCATGGGGCTGGCCAACTTTGATTTCTGGAAATATATTATTGGCAACATATTAATTTTATATAGTTTTATAAGTTTCGTGTAAGATACTACTTTATGTGTTATGTCACTGAGCAAATTGTCGCTGGTATGCCTAGAATCTCTAGATGGGTTCCTGTGTTGTCAATATTTACCTATAAAGACTGCTTCATGCAGTAACCACACCAGACAGTTGGTAAGTAACCTCCGATAGAATTGTCCCCTTGCACTTGATAAACTTGCACTTGATAAAGCTATTGCGAAACGTTGTGCAAAAATTTTCTTATAATGCCTGGTATCAAGCGGCAACACAGTGCCGAGGGCACAGAAGTCTCTCAGATTGAAAATAGTGCGGTCGACGTTTTAACTGAAAATTGTTCGGAGTTAGGATTTTTTTATGATTTGCAAAAATTATGACAAAGCAATATCCAAGTGGTAGGACATTCAGGGATACTGGGTATAATTCTCCCATGAAATTCAGAAAAAATTATCTATTATTGGCATTCGACGACATCATGTAACATCTAGGAAATGGAAAATCAGTGAGTTGTGCAAGAATTATAGTGCATAAATGTCTTCAATGTGAAACATTTATTCACGAAAAGAACACTGTGTTACACCATTTTGTTTTTTTCATACCAATTATGGTACGCAGTTGTTCATAGGACAAGTGCCTGTCACATGCCACTCAAAAATGTCTTAACCTCCTAACCCGATAAAATATCGGTAAAACAACTCTAACCTTGAATGACCGCTGAATTATCCCGGAGGAAGAAGTTGTGTAGATATTTGGGTATGAAAGCCGACAAACACGCATATGCCAACGCTGAAAGATTACAAGTAAATTCACTGCGAATTCCATAGTGAAGTGCTCTATTGCCAGATTCTCTAGCAAGTACAAAACATTGTAGCACAGAGTAAACCTTTAAAAATGTTATTAAACAGTGAAACAGATGTATGTGATAATTAAAGCTACGAATACTTTATAGCTTATTTATAGGTAGTGAGGAGAGAGTTACGATTATCAACAAAAAGTGAATGCAAAATTGTGTGAAAAATAACATTCTTGTACTACATCAAGGGCATAATTTTTTATAAATAATTATATTTACTACAGCATAACTGTGTATACGGTAATTTCCCATATAATTCGTTACCCTGTAATTTCGACCATGCCCTATTTTTGGCTACGATAATTTATTATATTTCGACACCCACCTGTTATTTGAGGACCCTAATTCTTCTTATTTCGACATTGACAGACGTTTCAACAGACCCAAAAGTCATAGACGATAGCACCTAGTAATTTATTTACCTCCGTAATTTAATATTAATTATATACAATATTAACAACATAACAAAATAATTAATCATTTGTGTAACGAATAATTAACAGACTTATAATAACTATTCATACACTACCAGGCCCGGGATCAGTTCAAACGTCATCGGTACCCGACATAACAGCTGTTTACTGGACATCCTGTGTCTGTGAGTCACTTCCCCCACTTGGCCACTTCTTTTGTATTGTGCCGAATAGCTGCTTCTTCACAGCGGGTGCTGACATGTGATTACATGTTAAGATATCAATGAATGGAAGGTTGTGAGTAATTGTATAGGCTACACAATGATCGGTGAATAATGTTTACTGAGTGACAATTACTCATTCACTACGACTGTATATAGGCCTACCATGCATACGCAAATAATACAAAACATCCTTTGATCAATAGGAGTTGATTAAGCTTGAGTGACATTACTCACTCAAATGACATAACTATCGGCAAATGCTTTGGCACCAGAGTTGGCACAGCGTAGGCTATCAGAGTATCAGTAACAACAACAATTAGAACACAAAACACACAAACGTACAGTATTTATTTGAAAACATACAATAGGCTATTTACTATGCCGGCGTGGCATATCGGCTTATGATCAACAATTATATAACATAACATCAAATGGGTATTTATTTGGACAATACATTCCTTTTTTATACCAAAAATAATTTTGAACAATTGTTAAATTGGTATAGGGCCTCGAGTCACGGTAGACGACCTACACATTTTTTCGGCCTTGTGATATCTGTTTACTTCCGCTTCACTAAAAGTTCACTTCCTTGTTTTTCTGACGACTGAAAATTTGCAAAAAACATAAAAAAATTACTTTTTGTAGTATATTTAGTTGAATTAAAGATATTTCGACACCCACAGGTTAGTTTTAGACCTTAATTAAAGATATTTCGACACCCTCGCCATCTGTGGACTTAAGGACGTCGAAAAATGTGGGAAATTACCGTAGTTTACATAACCATGTTAAAATATACCTTCATTGTTGAAATTAAGAAGAAGAAACGGTGCAGAGAGTGAATCGAGGCCCTGCCAATACACGTAGTGGGGGTGGCTGGTGACCCATGCCTTCAGGACCCGCTTAAACTTGAGGTGTGCGCACGGGGAGGATAGGAGCTCGTGGTATTGGTGGCAGCGGGGGACGTCAACCTCTATCTGTGACAGGTTAGTTTGGTGACATATGTGACATATGACGGGGAAACTCGAGGTGTTTGCAGGGGCAGGGGGGAGGAGGAGCTTGTGCTACTGGTGATTTTGAAGGATGTCAACCTTGATCGACAGGTGATATTTGTGACAATTTATTTTAGCGAGATCAATGTTGACAATAAAATATGTAAAGCTTGAGGTGTGCACACGGGGAGGATAGGAGCTTGTGGTATTGGTGGCAGCGGGGGACATCAACCTATATCTGTTTGTATAGATGAGACCCTGAGATTTGTGACACAGGTGACATTTATAGATGATTCCTGTCACATATGACAGGTAAACTTCAGGTGTGGGCAGAAGGAGGAGAGGAGCTCATGGTCGTTTTTTGTCTGATATCTGATAGAGTGAATAAATGCTGACTGCGTAATAGATACATGTAGATAAACAGAACCACCTATTTTTCACTCAATCATGCTTGTATAAGTAGTTGCAAACACGATTCAGATTCAACTTATAAATACACTGTAACTTATACATACACTGTACAAACCTGTCTGTCAGTATTGTTTGGTGTGATTTTGTCAATGCCATCGTATCTTCCCTGTGCATCGCCCTGTAACGTGAATATCAATCAAATGACCAAACACTTAATTAAAGCTCTAATGTCATATTATGTAGCTAAATTTTCTAGATAAAAAGGAGTGCTCCTTTCTGTGGTGTATCAACTTCAAGTTGTTGTCATAAATCGAGATTCAATGAAACTGCTGTCCAAACAGTGTTAGGCTAGAACATTAATGAAAATGGCCTCCAATTTTAGACAACCAGTATCTGTTTACCATGTGCTTTGCTCGGTTTACATTAGTTGTCATTAGAATGTGATAGGCCGCTGAAAAGTTGAAGTCGCCACAATTTTTTGCAACAACCACAATCTACACTTTCTAATTGAATTGAATTGTGCTACGATTGGTCATAGGCTCTTAGCTAAGTGTAACTATACACAATTACAGCCCAGGTACCAGTAGTGCAATCAGGAGTTCTCGATTACAATTTCTTCTTCCGCAGTAAATAGGCTACACAACACAAACCTCAATTTCCAGTAACGTTGTCCATACATGGGCCCTGACAAGTGGGGGAATGTCTACTCTCGCCTCCTTCCATATATGGGCCTTCTTGTAGGGGTAAGCCTTCAGCAGCCGGTCATAGAGAATAATCCGATGAAACTGAAAAAGAAATCGGCTCCAAATAAAAATTGTAGAACAATCTCCATGACTGACAGTACTACAAAGAATAAGAAATGTCATTGGGGTAACTTCTTGCTATAGTTCTTCTTATCTGCTTCTGCTAGGGTGCTGTTTTCATTGACTGTATTAACAAAAAAAATACTATATTGATGTATTTTGTATTATAATAATAATACTGTTAGACATTTTAGTCATTAGACTGACTATGATCACTCAACGATTGAGACATATAACTACATGCGCGATAGATTGATTGAGAAGCATCTAGGCCACGGCACAACCAAGCTATGAACAGTTACACAGTGGCAGAAAGTGAGTTGGTGGATAAACCGGAGTACCCTTGAGAAAAGCACCTGACGTGGGCACGATTTTTCCATTTTCCATGACTCGAAGACAGCAGGAAGAGGATGACCGAATTCCACAATTTATCCACTGACCTAGTGGAGGCAAACAGTGGTAAGTTCTCTTGCCCAAGAGATTTACAGAAACACAGGGAAAATGCCACAAAGATTCGCCGCAGCCCAGGCTTGAACCCGGGACCCGAAAATCTCTAAGTGAGCACTGTATTATTATGTACATTTTAATACATTAAATTCCAATAAAATTGATATAAACCAACATTTCAATAATTTATTAGTTTCACTAAAATTAATATACACTAAACTAAATCAAATATGGTTATTGATAACAATGACTTTCAATTTCTCTGCAAAAAATGCTGTTACGTGAAAGTACTATGGAAGACATACTTTTGATCATATCACTCTAAGCTAAGTTACATATTACACAAACCTGGTATTCGATGTCCTTCTCCCTAATGACCAAAGGGAGAGAAGCGGTGTCAGACAAATCAACAGAACTTGGGGATGTGGGTAGTGCCCCCTTCTTTAATGCTGAAGACCTGCAACGTACGTACAATATTTATTTTAGATAGTACGCCGTTCTTAAATATCGATAATATTTTACGTTACAGTAACTATGCTTCACTCACGCACCACCGCACTCCCACACAATTAGCACCCCCACACCACACTCTACATAACACTCCCACAACACCACTCTACAATACCACACATACACCCACCCACACACACAACACACTCCCCCACACACAATCTTTATGAGTACAAACATTTACCTGGCTTACACCTACTGCTGCCTACTACCACCTACCATACTATGCCATTGTTCAGTTGGTCTGCTTTCAAGCAAATAATACCACACATTCATATACCATTTTTACACGAGAGTTTTTGGCGCGGCACAGCACAGTTGATTTCCTCTTATAAAAGACAGGGCTGGACCATACCAGAACTGCCCAAGTCTTCAACTAGGCCACATTAGCCTGGCACAGGAACGCATAACGCATACTTTATTTTCTCATGTAAATCAATGTAGGCCTGGTGCCGCCATGTGTCGATGTATATTTTTCTCATGTAAAAGAACGTGGGCCGATCGCCATGTCACTTTGGGACGATTTTTCTCGGATAGTGAGCGAAAATGAATAGTGCTGTGTGTATTATTGACATGCGTGGGATACATATTATGCAAAGTTTCGATCCCACACCTGATTTACCTGCAACTGGAAGGTTTTGAGCTAAACTGGTGGTTTAAAATATTTGTATAAAAGGTTTCTGGTCAGGGTCGTCTCATGCCGGGCTGAGCCAAAAAAGGCTGATGAAATAATTCATGTTATTGTACAATAATGAGTAGGAGGTTGGTGTATTCATGCCTGATTTACAGTATTCAATAAACGAGGGCGGATCCATTATTTGTATTTAGGGCGATGGGATTATTGTGGATGGGACAACAATGGAAGGAGGGGGTGGCGGGTAAACATGTATACGTTTCATTAGTTTTATATAAATATCTATATGCTGCATTAGTTTTTAAAGTTAAAATTATTTGTTTAAAATATGTATACAGTAGAGCAGTGCAATGTCAGTCACTTTTCTGCATTGTCATTGTCTTCTTAATGTGCATGTAACGTCACAACAAATTGGCAGTTTTAAATATTTGAAAGGTAATTTTGGATTACTCGTTTGTAACAAGAGGAAGCCAATGTGCGACAAATGAAGCTATATGGACTGCTGTTGATGGTGGGCATGGCTGTGAGTGGTTAGTACTTAGTAGTCTTACACAGTGTTGTCACTGTTTTGTGTACAGCGTAAATTACTTTTTAAACCACACCCACAACCAGGAAGTATGCCCCAGTTTTGAATTGAATCATTACATCTAGGAATTATAATATTATATTTATGATATATACTTAATACATAATTTTGTGTATGTATACTGTAAATATTATTTAGAATTATTTCTGGAATTTTTGTTACTAAAATAAATGTTACTACAATGAAAGTTAGCCCATTGATTATGATTTTTAGAATTCTCCTCCATATCCACATTTAAAAAACTTCCGGACGTTTTGTTTCATCTGTTCTTAAAGTCCATGCTTCACTACCATATAACATGACACTCCACACTAAAGACTTCACCGGTTACTTTTTCAATTTTCAATGTTACTATCATGATAAGATGTTTTTAAAAATAAATTACACGACTTATGACATGACCTCAATGACAGTCGAAGCCGGAGAAAAAACAATGGAAATCTCAGTCGCCATACAGAATCCTAAACGTCACACGTTGGATTACAAGTTTCGGTGCTGCTGGGGGAGGTACAGACTCCAGATGATCATGGTCAAAGGTACGTACATCAAAAAGTAAAAGTAATTGCTTCGTATCCTCCAAAGTGGCTAATAGAATCCGGAGCTTCATAGTGCTAAGCGGAACAGTGCAAGTATACAGCCGAAGCCATACTGCACCACCTGGAGAGGACACAAGTCTATCGCAGGTTACTTTCCGACTTTCTCACGCGGTTGGTACACGCAGTAACGTCTACCTACTCAATATTAATTTCTGGGTAAATATTGACAGCACATGCGGGGATTGAACCCACGGCTGCCGCCTAGGATCGTGATCGGTGTACTAGCGCCTTAGACCATGCGGCCACCGAGACCCAAACTTACATCTAGGCCTACTGTTTTAAAATTTGTTCTCTATTCGCTTTTCTAGCTTATCTAAAATATACTAGGCGTCAAAGGTAACGTCGCCGGGAATAAATTACATTACGATGTTGTCAATATCACTGTTACTGAACGGTGCATATTTTCTGTGCCACTCATGTATTATGATCCAACTATCGTTGGAAAGGTGAATAATTTTCCTTTCTAACGATATGGTTTATTGTTTCGTGCGATAAAAAAAGATAATATATTGGTATAAAACTTGAATTTTCTCATTTCACTCGGCATTGTAACGGCGTTATCCTACCAGCACAAGCGCTCACCAATGCATAATGGCCACAGAAAGTTTTATACCAATATGTTATCTTCTTTAATCTTGAGCGTACGAAACAATATATCACATCATCGGAACGGAAAATTATTCACCTTTCTAACGATGATCGTATGCATGGCACAGAAAATATGCGCCGATCAGTAACAGTGATTTTGACAATGTCATAAAGTAATTTTATTTTATTCCAGGTGACGTTACATTTGACGCCCAGTATATATTATGTTTAGTGTTCATACTACTATTGGAATGGACAACAGTTTACTATAGCTGTGGATTTTTCCATCTTCCATGACTCAAAGACAGTGGGAAAAAGCCGCCAGAATTCCCACGAAAGCTACACACGATGCTCAATTTCACCACTGAACTAGTGAAGACAAGCCATGGTAAATTATTTGCCCTGGGGAATTTCACTACCTGAATTTCACTATCGGAATTTCACTTACTGAAAAATGCCAGAACATGTTATGTCGCAATCGAGGCTCGTACTTTACCACCGGACTTTATCACTTTACCACTCGCACTTTACCACTCATGTTTATGTCAACTCGTCAGGTGACTTTGACTGGGTAACGATCGAGACACAACCGAAGTACGGACCGCGCCAACGCTTCTACCGAGCAACGTACAGGGTGCCGATCAGGGAAGAGAGACACAAATACAGGGGTCTCACAGGCTTTGTGGTTCACTATGGAAGACAGCAAGGGGAGAGATTTGTTAATGACCACCGACGAAACGGCTTCTGGGGCATACAACGGGTTTGTGATATTCATTGTTAAATAATAATAATGATAGCAGAGCATTTTATTCCTTAATGGAAATTGGAATATGACCGCATCCTAGTGCGACTCATTTCAAGGGAGTACTATCCCAATGGGGCTGCCCGTGGCTAGCACTGCAATCTACAGTATGTCCAACACATACACATACCGGTATAAAGTGACTGAAAGATGTTATCACGGCGGTGGGGAAACCAGAGAACCTGGAGAAAACCATCAGAGGTGGGGAGGATATTTCCATCTGCCATGACTCGAATCCAGAGGGAAGAGGCCGGTAGAATTCTTACAAAAGCTACCCAGTCGCCAGCTGCTCAATTGAGCCACTGACCTAGTGGAGGCAATTAGGGTAAGTTCCTTGCCCAACAGTAATACTGAAACACAGGGAAAATGTCACAAAGATTTGCTGAGGCTCAGGCTTGAACCCAGGACCCAAAGATCTATAGGCGATCTCTACCACTGTGTTACTGCCTCATTATTAAAATGGTGGTGTAGTAAGGGTGGTGGTGTGGGGGTATCCAGGTATCCAGGTGTGATGGTGGGTGTACAGTATAGTATTAAAGGCCCCAACCTTTGTAGCATGCTATTATATTGTTCAAATTACTTATGTATATTATACAGAACTTTACGCAATCTAACAAACTAACAATAACAGTTAACAATACACAGATAGGCTGTGCATGTGGCTATATGTTCTTAAATAATATAATTCATTATTGTAGAATATTTACAATTTGCCCATCCACGCCACAATTTGTCCCAGCCGTCTCTGTTGACAGATGACTGTGAGGCCCACAAACGCAAAACAGAAGACACAAGAACCATCGTGCAAGTTCACTAGCAAGCACAAATATGGGGAGAACAAGAATGTCGTAGTGTGTCTGTATGAACGGGATCAGGAGGATGCTAAGGTGTTGAAGAAGGTCATGAAAGGTTAGAAAACCATGTCAAACAGAATACACATCTAAAGTGACCAGACGTTACAGTACATGATATCACAGTGGGGAAACGGGAGAACCAGAAGAAAACAACCAAAGGTGGGCATTTTCTAGCTAGGCTAGGTGGTGTCTTCTTTCACCACCAACACATATAGTTACATAGTCACTTGCACCTTCATAGTATGCTTTTGTGTGCCCAATAGTAGACCGTACACACTATAGTATAACACAAATAAATATAAAATCTAGCCTCATATATTGACTGGTTGCTGTATTATTGTGTATATCCTCAACAGAGGCAATCACGTGAGATGCCTTGCCTAACCTTGGACATTACAAACAAAACCTTACAACCAATACATGCCAGACCATTTACTGTCCCGGGCTAGAAATCATTGCCGGAACCTCTCACCAGCATCCAATTACAATTGTAACGGGATGTGTGATAACTGAGGAATGGATGACAGCCCAAGCCAATATCCAGTAAGGTCCTTTCTACTAGACATACATATTTCCATTACAGAGTTTCCAAACGCTACATACTTCAAAAGTGAGGTACTTCCTGAGGCATGGAGAAGATGGATGACTGGACCTACATCTATGGAAGGTGGTGTGATGTCAGGATCTAAGGAGGGAGGGGCCATGTTGAATGACGGAAGTATTGGATCTCCCCTGAAAGGTGGTGAGATAGCTGCAGATCTCATGGAAGATCATGACCTGGGAGCAGCGGAAACTCTCTTGGGATGGGACATCGGTGATAAAGAAGCTCCAATGGACGAAGAGGAGGGCAATAATGAAGGATCTTCCATGAAAAATGATGACGTGTCAGATGATGATGTAATTGAACCTGACACACCAGATGATGATCACGGTGGTATGATCGAACCTGACGTGCCATATGATGATGTAATCGAACCTGACGTGCCAGATGATGTAATCGAACCTGACACACCGCATGATGAGGTAATCGAACCTGACACACCATATGATGATGTAATCGAACATGACGTACTAGATGATGATGTAATCGAATCTGACACACCAGATGATGTAAGCGACCCTGATGAACCAGATGATGATGTAATCGAACCTGACGTGCTATATGATGATGTGGTTGAACCTGACGTGCCATACGATGATGTGGTTGAACCTGACGTGCCATATGATGATGTGGTCGAACCTGACATGCCATATAATGATGTGATTGAACCTGACATGGCACGTGATGTGGAAACACCTGTCGCCGAACTTGGTGGCGTGGATACACCTGGCGCGGAAGTTAAAGCTGTGACTACACCTGTCGCGGAGGTTAACAACGTGAATACACTGGTCACGGAGGTTGGTGGTGTGAATACAGTGGATGAGTATCCAACTGGCACGGAGGGAGGGTTCATGAGTGCGGCCGGAGGGTCATGGACTGTCACAGGGGTTGGTGGTGTGAATACACCTGGTGTGGAAGTTAACGAAGTGGATACACCTGTCAGGGAGGTTGGCGATGTGATAAAATCTATCGCAGAGGTTGATGATGTGAATACACCTGTCGCAGAAGTTAATGACATGAATACACCTGTCGCAGAGGTTAACGACGTGAATACACCTGTTGGAGAGGTTAACGACGTAAATACACCTGTCACAGAGGTTAACGACGTGAATACACCTGTCGCAAAGTTTAACGACATGAATACACCTGGCGCGGAAGTTAACGACATGAATACACCTGTCACAGAGGTTAACGATGTGGAAACAGTTTCCGAAACACCTGTCATGGACGTTGGTGACAAAGATGTGACTGTTACAGAGGTTGATGGTGACTTGAATACACCTGTCACGGAGGTTGGTCATATGATCGAATCTATCGCAGAGGTTGAAGATGTGGAAACACATGTCACAGAAGTTGGTGACAATGATGCGACTGTTATGGAGGTTGATGGTGTTGTCGACCCTGTGGCAGTAGTTGATGATGCGGACACACCTGTCACAGAGGTTGGTGACATTGAAACACCTGTGACGGTAGTTCATGATGTGGAAAAAACGGTCATGAAGGTTGATGAAGTGGAAACACCTCTCCCGGAGGTTGATGATGTGGTTGAACCTGTCCTGGAGGTTGATGATGTGGATGAACCCCCCCAGGAGGTTGATGATGTGGATGAACCCCTCCAGGAAGTTGATGATGTGGTTGAACCAGTCCCGAATGTTGATGAAGTGGATGAACCCCTCCAGGAAGTTGATGATGTGGATGAACCCCTCCAGGAGGTTGATGATGTGGATGAACCCCTCCAGGAGGTTGATGATGTGGATGAACCCCTCCAGGAGGTTGATGATGTGAATACAGTGGATGAGTACCCAACTGGCAATCAGGGAGAGTTCATGAGTACAAGTGGTTTTGATGGGCCATGGACGTGGTACGAGGGCTGATGGTATAAAGGTAGATGGAACCATACCTATATTTGCCACACCCCTATATGGACACACATTTATTCATATCTTTATTATCTACAGTATATTGGCAAATTTTCACATCATTGTTCCAAATGGTGTACGATGAGATATTGAGTTAAAATTACGCTATTTTTTGACGTTTTGACCTACAGTAATTTCTCATTCATCGGGTCTAAATAAAAAAAAATTGGGCATTGAATTATCGTAAATTAGCATTCTTTGGAAAATAAAATCAGACCATCACTCACTTCTAGTGTTGGTGACTATTAATTCGGTTCGGTCTTGAAATTCTAGTTTCTGAGCGATCAAACCCCAACACTATGTGGCTTATGTGTTGAAAGTGCTTCCCAGAAAGGCGTACATTTTGCCACTCGAACACTTATTGGTACCATTTACTTATTGGTGAACTCATGTGGCTATGGTATAATGACTTGCCCAAGGATACGTGGATAGCTTGGTTTGGTAATTGAACCCAGAACCTGCATGTGAGATTGGTGAAGCCAGGAATTGAACCCACGACCTTATGCTTACAATGCAGACGTGTTCCTGATATATACGGGCTTGTACCCTTCATTTGTAATCAAACTCCATACGGCAGTCTCTTTAAATTTGAACGAAATTAGATATAACTTTTCCGCAGATGGCAGCCAAATTTTAAGAAATTAGCTGTCTACTACTATTGCGCTACTTCTCTACATTTGAATTGAATTTAAAATGTGATGTTTCATGATACATATCTGTAAATTTAAAACAACCAATCACAGATTCACAATGACTCAAATAATGTTTCCTTTTGAATTTAATAACCTATGAAATGACACCAATCATTTTTTTTTATTTCTTGTTCAAGAGCACTTCACAAAATAACAAATACTAACTCATCTTCCAGTAAGGGGTAGTATGCAGCCTCATCTATGTCTTCTAGTCTCTGTCAACACAGTAGTAACGCACACATGTGTCATCGGTAATAACTAAATTACAAAAGTGACTAGGCTAACAGACAATCTGCTGTACAAAAATGTAAATTGAAGTTATGGACATGGAAATGTGTCAAAGAAAAAATGAAAAATACAATTAAACATCAATCTCATAATCTTCAAATACTTTACTAATGAAAACACCAAGTTAAAGAGACTACTTATGTACTTTGCATACAACCTACATACTATAATCAGGTCCCAACCAGTAGCATAATGTTAGGCCAGTCAGCAGACTGTTAGAAACTAGTCCAAAATACGCATTTGAAACCACAGATGTTATTGTTTTCAAAATGGCTTCATAAAATTTTATAAAAGGTAGCATAAATATATTGTAAGTTCTGTTAACAATTTTATCTAACCTGCCGTAGCTCATTCTGAGACAACACAACTGTCGTGTCATCGAGCAGCTCACACGGGTCCCTCTTACAGCCGAACACCTCACCTTCACGACACACAAATCTGGCCATAAACAATATACTGCATAATATAAATATAGAAACAA